>CABHPR010129443.1:0-20700 GCA_902168415.1 Peromyscus melanophrys | reverse complement strand
CCACCACCGCTCGCTTTTTTTGAAATGCCCATAGTAGTTTATGATCCAGATGTACGCAGACTGAGCTTAGATGTCACATTGCAAGTGTTCACAGTGGGGAGATCAGGGGAGCAACTTCTTCCGCACCCGTTGGATAATTACACCCAGAAAATGAGTGATCAATTATGAGCTACTGTCTTAAAAGCGAAGCCGAGTGGGAGGGAGGTTAGAAACGGGGAGAACTTGACAGTGACTAATGCTCCTGGCAGCTCAGTGTCTGCATTTTAAACTTCAGATGGGAAGCGAGAAAAAGAAAAAAAATTATCCTTGCTGCAGCTCGCCTCAACAACAGACCTGAGTGTTAGTGTCAGAAGGCAGGGTGCAGGACAGGGCAGCGCCAAGACCACTGAGGAGCGGACTGTGGACACAGGACACAAGGCACATCCAAAACGCCAAGTGCTGTGTAATCAGAGCAAAGAGAGAAGGGTTTTCAGAAGACAAAGGTCATCCCTCGGTGACAGGAAATCAGATGTGGCTTAGGAAGAACTGACATAGAGAAGAGGAAGCTATTTAAATTCCAAATTCAGAGAAGGGTGGTTGCTGGTATAGTTCAATGGGAGAGCACTTGCTTAGCGTGTACACGGTCCTGTGCTTAGCATGTACAATCACAAAATGAATGAATGAATGAATGAATGAATGAATGAATGAATGAAAAGGTGGAGTCCACAACTGGGCCATACTCACTTACAGAGCCCAAGGCCTGCCACAGTGCTCAATGCACTGAAGTAGTTACTGAATTAGTAACTGTTCCTTTCATCAGTTCACACACACACACATACACACACACACACACACACACACACACACGTATATGTAATACACACACATATGTACATGTATATGTATGTGTGCGCACGTGCATAGGTATTCCTGTACTGTTCTTGGAAATTCTTTTGAAAGAACAACGGGCCACACAGACAGGAAATATAAAGGAGATGATTCAGTGGGTAAAAGCACTTGCAACCAAATCTGATGCTGTAAGTTCAAACCTGATAAGTGGGGGTTACCAAGAGACTAACAAGCAGGTAGTGCCGTTAGTTAGCATGGACACAGGTGACAAAGGCATGGTCCCTGTCCCAAGTAGGAAGAAGCAGGACAGGGAAGGGTGGCACAGGATTTCATCAAGCCACTCAGCATGGCAAACGATTTAAAAGTCATTAACTGCTGAGGTGTGGTGATGCTCGCCATTAATCCTAGCACCCTGGAGGCAGAGGCAGGCAGATCTCTGGGAGTTCAGGGCCACCCTGGTCTATACAGTGATTTCCAGGCCAGCCAAGACTACAGAGTGAGACCCTGTCTTAAAAACAACCTCATTGACTGTTAAGTAGTACTTTTCCATTCAGTATTTTTGGATCACAGTTGACCATGAGTAACTGAAACCAGGGAAAGCAAGATCATCGATAAGGGAAAACCACTGCAGCACATCATTTACGTCTATCTGTTGCCTCTGTTAAAATAAAGGGTGATTGTTATATGAAGGCAGGACAGTAGCCAGATGAGCACACCTATAGTCCCAGCATTCAGGAGGCTGGCACAGGACAACCGTGAATTCAAGGCCAGGTTTGGCTATAGGAAGAGACTGTATCTCAAATAAATAAACAGACAGACAGACAGATAAACAGACAAACAAGCAAGCAGTCATACACCTGCCTCCTCTTCCACTTTCTCTGGACTAAGTCAAATGAGGATAGTACAGAACAGTGGGGAGTCATACCTCTGACCCCAGACGGGACAGCTCACAAACGACAACTACTCACCTCCTGACAAAGCCCGTCTCACTAAGCCCCAGTACTTGACATAAAATGAGGTCTGGAGTTTTCCCGCCCCAGCACTACTCACCGGGAACGTAGTTGATCCCACAGTCTATGACGACAGCCCCAGGCTTGATCCAGTCCCCTTTCACCATCTCAGGCTGCCCCGTTGCAACTACCAGAATGTCTCCTTTATTTACCTAGGGAAGGGGAGCAAGACTTCAGAAACTCAGTAATCAGATACACACACACACACACACACACACACACACACACACACACTCACACTCACACTCACACCTAGAAGTGGAAAGGAAAATCCTGAGGTGTGTTATTAAATCTTGAGTTATCAACAACACTTTCAGGGATACTGGCTAAGGCCTCCAATGCAAAGCATAGAGCTGTTGCTGACCCACCCCATGCTGGACTCAGTCCTATAACGGCAGAAGCCCCCTTTCCTAGTTATTTCCCCTAACGGGAAAGGCAATGAGAACCTCTGGGGGCTGGGGGAGCACAGGTCTGGAGCCAGACTCAGGACAGCGTTCCTGGTTATGTAACCCTAGAGAAGGCACTCTCTTTTCTGGGATGTGGTGCTACCACCATCACCACAGAACAGTTTAAATATTAAAGAGGGGATGCCAGGCCTCCATCTTGTTCTCTGCCCACATACAAAACTACACCACTCACAAGGACACGGCCAAAACAAGCTGCCAGAGCTAAGGACTAGCTTAGTGGCGAAATACCACTCAGCCTAACCACACAAATAACAATAATAAAGCAACAGAGAACAAGCAGCTGAAGATGCCTACACCCTCTTCCCGAGTGCCTCCATCCCCACGGGCCAACAACATCATGCCTGGGTGATCTGCACATGACGTAATTTCACTGCCTGGCATTATTCCCTGCATAATACTGCTAAACCCTGTGTGCCAAGGGGCAGAGTGGTGTAGAAAGTACATGGTCAGAATGAGCTGGATAAACAAATGTGGGCAAGTTTGTGATCTGAATTTGTTCCTTCCTCCTATAAAGTGAGACCAGAAGCACAGAGTAGTTGCTGGGGTTAAGGGAGAGAACATACCCACGCACGCTGGTTGCCTACTGTACTCTGGACCTCCTACCTCTTTGTCCAGATTGGCAGTCTTGGAGTGGCAGGTGGTCACTGTGGCATTGTTCCACAGAAGCAGGTCATGCATGGGGGCACCAACTATTTTACTCCGCCCAACCACCACAGCGTGCCTGCCAGCAATCTGCACCCCTGGAAGAGAAGCCAGCAGGCATCAGAGGTGGAGAAGCAGCTGCCCTCCCTCACACACGCCACCCGAAGGGGAGACAGAGCGTAAGCGCCCAGAAGCAGATTCTTTGCATCATCACAGAAGTCTTCCTAAGAACGCTCCCTCGGCCATCACATCCTCGGTTCCAGCCACAGTCTGGGACTGGGACACTGTCCTTCCTGCAGTGGGGTTTGGAGATCTGCTTAGGCCGAGATCTGTTCATTGAGTCATAAGGGAGTGGGAAGAAATCCTACACTCAAAAAAAGAAACCTCGACACACAGCTAACGGCCATATGGAAGCAGTTATCAGATTAAACTACATGAGCAAAATAGTCATGAAAACTATGGTATATGGAACAGGGTCACAGCATAGGAGGAAATTAGATTAGTATCAGTGAGGCTTTCCAAAGTTGGCGAATATATTCATACAGTTTCTCATCCAAAGTTCTGTCTGGCTTAGGGCCGGAACCACAGGGTAATTTGCAGGGAAGTGATAATAGGAACCGTAAGTGACGGGAAACCTTTTTGCTGACTCAGCACTTAGGCTTCTGCCCACTGCATCAACACCCCCCACCTCAGTGCTGGGGACCAAACCCAAGGCCTCAGGCATGGCTCTTCCACTGAGCTATATCCTGAGGCTTGTTTTTATTTCAGTTGCCTGGTTTAGCCCTGATCATTCTCTCCGTAGCTCAGCCTTGAACTCACGGTCCTGCCTCATGGATCACCAGCCCCAGTCCTCTAATGTGCTTTTCGGCACTGATACTTGCTGTCCCACAGAGGTGATGCATGCTCTACCTCAGCCCTGGTCTATGAGATGCAGCCCACGACTGTGAGAAAGGAGCAGGGTGGGAGCTGCGTGGGGTTACCAGGAGGGGGCTGGAAAGGAGCTGCCCACACAGACGGAAGGAGAGAGTTCTGCAACACTCTGCCCGGCCACTCTATCCCATCAAGGCTAAAAAGCTATGAACCTTTGCTTGAGGCAGCGTGAGATTTAAACCACATCTCTCAATAATAATATTCTGACATCTCATCATCAATAATCAATGTCATCAGAAGACCGGCGCTTAGAGAATGTTAGCGCCATGACTATCCATACTAGAATTGGGGTCCTCGCAGTTTGAAACGATGAACAGGTGCATTGGTGGGTTGGAGGCGTGGCTCCACTGTAGAACAGCTGACTAGCGTGCCGGAGCCCCTGGGTTTCATCCCCAGCACTGCAAATCAATCACTATCAATCAATCATCTTACTGTACTAGTGAGGATTCAGCAGAGAGCTGAAGCTACCTTAGGACTCCAGTGGCTTCACTTGTGAGACACTGGGAAGCCACAGCTGCTGTAGCTCATGAGGGTCGTTTCTATAAAGCTGTAATAAACACTGGCTAAACATCTGGAAGAATACAAATTGTAGGTCTGAACTGTCACAGCTAGGCCAAGGCCGCTGGCTCGACCGTTGCTGGCCCACAGCAGACAACCTTCATTACTAACGCTGGCCAAACGCCTCACTGGAAACTTCTAACCTACTTCTTTTCTAACAGGACTCATTTCCTTGCAAAAAATAAACTCTGCTAAAAGTATTCATGACGGAACTAAAATACGAAGGTACCAGCTATATAATAAAGTAATGTAGGGCGACTGTTCACGAGATCCGTTCCAGCCATCTGTCTCCTGCTGGAACCACGGTAGGGACTTGGTGCTGGCTCCAGGGACAGGAACTTACACTTTTGCACTCTGAATTCTTACTGTCACTTAGGATTCCCACCCCACCCACCTCGACACAAAATAACTTGCTTTGAATGCACATAACCCTGGCTTCAGATCTCGGTTCTGTTATCTCAGGACAAAAACTCCCTCTCCGGCCTTTCGTCTGTTTGCTTATTTTTGTTTTTAGTGCAGGGAACTGAACCTTAGCCCTTGGTTTTGAGACAAGTTCTCACGTATCCAGGATGGCCTCAAACTCATGATCCTCCTTCCAAGTTCTGGGATTACAGGTGTTTTTGCAAGTACGCTGGCTCTGAGCCTGTTTCCTCACTGTTAAACAACAGCGTGCATACTCCACAGGGCTGCGGAGAAAACTGAGCATTTTCTTCAGCTTTTTTTTTTTTTTTTTTTTTCCTGTCAATCAAGTCCATTTCCCTACGGCCCACTTCCTCTGTCTTGACTTGCCATGTATCTAGAAGGCTCTTGGGAAATGGCGCCTTCCTGGTTCTGCTCATTTTTACCTGTCTCTTTGATGAGTTCCAAGCATCCTTTGGGTGTGCACGGGATGAAGCAGTCACTGAGATCACCTCTGGCGAGTTTCCCAGCACTGACGCTAGTCAACCTAAAACAAAGTCGTCAAAATTGGGAAGAAGGAAGGAAGCCTCTGTTCTTCAAAAACAAATGTGGTATGTTTCCAGAAGAGAAGCGTAGTAAATAAACCAGTGGGTAGCACCTACCCATCCACATCCTTGTCAGGTGCGATGGCGTTGATGATGGCTTCCGTGTTGATGGGAGTTTCCGAATCCAAAGGCAGCTGCACTATGAACCCGTGCACAGTGGAGTCCTCGTTCAAGGAGATGACATACTTTAACACCTAAAACAAGTGTCACTTGGAATTTGTTTACCACACACATGTTGAAAGGGAGAAGAGAGGGATAGGAAGAAGAACCTGGGGGTCTTCTGTCTGCAAAGTGTATCTCACCCCTCAAGTTCCACTAAAGAAGCAGACAGGGAGGCACCTCACCCGCTCGTTCCCACACTCACCTCAGACTCGGTGGACGTTCTCGGTAACTTAATGTGAGTAGCTTTGATCCCGATCTGCAGAAACAAACACAGGAACCAGGTCAGGGCCTGAGACGGGGCCTGTTTCTTTGAAGGACCGTGACTAAGACATAGGAGGGCCAGGCGTCGTTTCATCCGTGTGTGGAGAAGAACCAGCCCAGCGCACCACTCACTCGTCACCACCGCACTCAACCTCACCCCACATCCACTCACCCGGCTCTCTGGGAAGAAAAGCATGGAGAAGTACACAGGGGAGAGCCAGCTGTGCTGGGTCACCCAACCCTGACCTGCTCCACAGTTACATTAGGGTCTGCGGGTGGCAGAGGGGAGGGGGTCCCCAACAGGATGTGGGCTGGGGGTGGTGTTCTGGCTTTACCTCTTCAGCAGCTTTCAGCTTCACATTTATATAAAGATTGGAATCATCTCTGTCGCCAACCTGGAATAATAAATAGATGCAAATCAGATGGTTAGGGAAAGGCAAAGTGTACAGAGAAACTTCTGCAGTTTTAGTTTGGATAAAACGACTGTTTGAGCCATGGCACTCTTGATGTAGAGAACTTTTATGGAATCAAAGGAAGCTGGGGGCAAATACAAGCGGCTGTACTCTGTACCCTCTAACCGGGCTCATACAACCCCATGGACAATGCCAAGAGGAAAAATATGTCAAGCTGGAAGCGATGACGTGGACCTGCAGTTTCAAGCTACTCAAGAGGCTGAAGCAAAAGAGGTGTTTAAACCCATCAGATAATGGCCAGCCTGGGCAATAAGAATGACTCATCTTTTAAAAAAAGGGCAGGAAAGATGGCTCAGAGGTTAAGACACTGGCTGCTCTTCCAGAGGTCCTGAATTCAATTCCCAGCAACCACATAGTGGCTCACAACCATCTATAATGAGATCTGGTGCCCTCTTCTGGCATGCAGGCATACATGCAGGCAGAATATTGCATACATAATAAATAAATAAATCTTTAAAATAGAAAAAAAAAACTATAAAAAAAAAGGGGGGGGCATGCACCTGCTACTGCACCGTACCTGAACTGTAAACAAGGCAGGAGTGTTATGGGCTACCAGAAATGGGGGTTACTTAGAACAGGCCAGGTAATTGAAACTGAGAAATTATCATCAGTCCAGAAAGGCACCAGAGAGGCAGAAGTTCCCAAAGGCACCGCACACCCTCCTCCTACCCCCTGGGGCAGTGGAAAACACTCACCTTCAGCCACACTGCGGTGAAAACTGTTAGAACTGTTAGCTAGCTTATACAGAACAGGACCAGGGGAGAGGGCGAACCGGTGCCCACCTCCCAGCAGTCAGTGTGGGAGCCGCTGTACCCTTTGAACCCCGCTATACTGTATCTGTTTTCATCCTGACCATGCTTACAGTTCTCCGCTGCAATCAGCTATCTGTAAAAATCTATTTCACAAATGTTTTCCTGTGTTCTGGTGGTCAACACCACTTTGCAGTAAGTTTTGCTTCTCTCCACACTGGGCAAAGTAGTGGTTAAGTGAAGTCCTTCGCACAGGCCCCAGGCTGATGGAGGCTGGCCTTCATAACAACATTTCCAGAGCTTTCCATGTAGATAGCCTGATGCTGCCCTGGGATCTCCCAATTGCCCTGATTCCCAGCTCTGGTTGTCCCATATTGGCTTGGTTCTCAGCTTTGCTGACTAATTTGAACTTCAAAGGAACTAGGAGAACTAGGAGAGTCCTATAGGGGAGCTTGAATCTTGGAGGTTTAGCTTTGCTTTTTGGTCCTGCCTCCTGCGTGCTAGACAAGTGCAGAGCCTGTGGTACATCCCCAAGCTCTGAGCCTCTCACAGAGGAGCTGGTTACATAATGAATGATAGACTAGATACAAGAATGTTTGAAGAACATTAAATTCTTGACTGGCAGTCAAGTGGGTGGCTGGTAGACTGGTTCCCCAGAACACAGCTTAATCCCAATATGATTTATCAAGAGTGTTACTTAAGCGTTTCATCCTCAGTGCTAATCCCTTCCTGCAAAGGGGTTGTGCATTATACCATCAGGAAGACCCAACAAGACAAAATAAGTCAGATGTGGTGCACACCTGTAATGCTGGCACCCAGGGGGCTGAGGCAAGAGGGAAACTGATATGAGTCTCTGATCAAGTTGGGTCTCATGTTACCCAAACTGGCCTAGAATCTTTTATGCAGCCAAAGCTGGCTCTGATCCTCCTGCCTCTGCCTCTCACAAGCTGGGATTACAAAGCCTGGTTCAACTCCTTTGCAAATGGTTTTTATAATGGGCCAGACAGCATATATGTTAGGGTTTGTTTTTTCTTTTCTCTTTAAGACAGGGTCTCACCGTGTAGTCCTGGCTGGCCAAGAACTTGTTATATAAACCAGGCTGGCCTTGAACTCTCTCAGCTATCTACCTGCCTCTGCCTCAAGCACTGGGATCAAGAGCACACACCTCTACACTTTCGGGCACACAGTTGTAATCCTAGCATTTTTGAGGTAGCTGTGGACCCCAAGGCCAGTCTTGGCTACACAGCAAGTTCAACATCAGCTCCTGCTACATGAAACCTGGTCTAGACAGACAGACAGACAAAACCACAAACCACCATCTTCTTCCAAAGGAATATACCAAATGGCAGATGACGCAGGTACAAAATGAAGACTGGGGATCCAGGCTTGGGGGAGCTCAGACATCTCAGGGGCCATGGTGAGGCCCCAGAGGTTCGTGGAGGTAAAATGGAAGGCAAGGAGTGGATCCCCTCAGCAGGCTGGGCCACTGGTCAAGGACATGAAAAGCAAGTCCTTGGGTGAGATCTCCCTGTCCTCCCTGCCTATGGAGAAATCTGTGATCATGGACGTTTTCATGGGAGCATCCCTAAAGGATGAGGTTCTAAAGACCGTGCAGACTTGGGCTACAATGGCCATGGTGGTCTTGGCGTTAAGT
The DNA here is from genome assembly GCA_902168415.1 of Peromyscus melanophrys. Taxonomy (NCBI): domain Eukaryota; kingdom Metazoa; phylum Chordata; class Mammalia; order Rodentia; family Cricetidae; genus Peromyscus; species Peromyscus melanophrys. Next base: position 11,962 of record CABHPR010129443.1, on the reverse strand, counting down.
GCTCCAGGAAGGTAACTTCTGTCATCCAAGGAGCCATCATCCTGGCCAAGCCTTCCATTGTCCCTCTGCAGAACCGTTACCGTGGAAACAAGATTGGCAAGCCCTACTCGGTCCAAGACCTATAGCTACTTGATGCTCAACTTCAGGAAAGAGACTGTTCACCAAGTCTCCCTATCAGGAATTCACTGACCATCTTGTGACTCACACCAGAGTCTCCGTTTAGAGGACTCCAGGCTTCAGCTGTGGCTACCACATGGGGTTTTTATACCAGAAAGTGAATTAAGTCTGGAAAGGAAGAAAGGAAAGAAGGGAAGGAGGGAGGGAGGGAGAGAGGGAGGAAGGAAGAAACAAAGAAAGAGAAAGAAAGGCAATCCAACAAGTCTATACTTGGACCAGATCATGAACATCCTGCAGTTTGTGTTGAGTCTGGACTGAGTTGACAGCCGTGCCTATCACCCTGGCTGCTAATGAGCTTGAGGTCCCTTGGACTGCTGCCTGGGGTTAATTAGAACATTTTGACTGTGGAGAGACTGCTGCATTAAGAGCCGAAATGACCTGTGGCTATCTTTACAGCTCCATCGGTTATCCCTCAATCTTATCGCCTCATGACTTCTAGATAAAACTCTAGAAAGGTCCAAAGTTGACATGTTTAGCCTCTATGAACTCTAAAACTAAGAACAACGAAGATAGTATCTCAGTAGATAGCCCTGGTGTAGCCCGCCTACCTGATCGCCGATCTACGTATTTTATAAACGTGACTGATGGCTTTCTTTGTGACTATAAAAGTTCATGTAACCTTCCCACAGTGGGAAGTCATTCTGATCCAAGGAACGAATCATTTGAATCCCTGAATCATTTGAACCCATATTTTCTGACCTATCATGGTCACTTGTAATGGGCTCAAAATAAACTGTTTTCTTATTTCCTTGAACAGAGGGGTTTTTTGTTTTGTTTTGTTTTTGTTTTTAAAGTTTTTCGAGACACGGTTTCTCTATAGCTTTGAGCCTGTCCTGGAACTCGCTCTGTAGACCAGGCTGGCCTCGAACTCACAGAGATCCGCCTGGCTCTGCCTCCCGAGTGCTGGGACTAAAGGCGTGTGCCCTCAGCACCCAGCGAGCAGAGTTAATTTTTATGGTAACAAATGAGAAAAACGAGCAGGTTTTGGAACCAGTACTTGGTTGGGATGCTAAACTCATCCTTTCTGACTGGCTTTCGGTAAGCCTCCCAAGATGTTTGGGGCATCAATTACTGTTAGGACAGCTTTTACCTTATAGGGTAATATAACAATTAGTACAGCCACACATACAGAGGACCTTTGAACGAGTATAAACACTTATCTATGTAAGCAGTACTGCCATCTCATCAGTAAAGAGGGAGTGTAGTCTGCTGTGCTCGGGTGAGTTATGTATTGTATCAAGAGTTTCCTGCTGGAGAGACGGCTCAGAGGTGAAGAGCACTGGCTGCTCTTCCAGAGGACCTGGATTTGATTCCCAGTACCCACATGGCAGCTCACAGCCATCTGTGAACTCTAGTTCCAGGGGGCTCAGTGGTCTCTTCTGGCCTCCATGGGTACGAGGTACGCATGTGGTACGCAGACATACATGCAAGCCCATTCACACACTTAAAAAAGGATGAAGGTGTTTAGACTAGAAACAGGAAACCAGTGAACAGTCACGAGGGTGACCCCGAGTGGGAGGGACAGGGATCTAAAGCAGGGAACAGATTCCAAGATCCAAGAAGCAGATTCCACAGGACAATAGCCCTATGGGAATGAGATTTTGTTTTGTTTTGGAGACATGGTCTCTCTCAGGAACAGGCTGGTCTTGAACTCCTAGTCCTCTGGCAGTGCTGGGATTATAGGTGTGCATCACACAGGCTTTGGAGAGAGATGACCTTAGACCTCTGGCAGGAGTGTGTAGGAAGATGTCAAAACCAGAGAGCAAAAAAGACAAGAGGTCTGGGAAAGATGCGATGACAATTTTATGTAGCCAAAGAGCAAGCCCAGAGTATTCATACCACTGATTCATCGCTAAAAGACATAAGCAGCAGGAATTGTTAGGCTACAGTAGACACTTGCAAACTCAATAAATCTGAGGTCACTTTTAAAGATTATTGCTAAACAAAGGTTTGGCTAGAGGAAGAAATTATGCTGGGTATGGTGGCACACAGCTGTAATCCCAGCACTTGGGAGGTAGAAACAGAAGGATTAGACGTTCCAGGCCATCCAGTCTGAGACACACAAGACCCTTTCAAAACAAAACATACACCAAAGGAGGAAGAGAAAAGGAGAAATCACAACAGTTTAAAGAGATTAATTGGCTTTCTTTGCAAGTCTATAATGAAACACACTTCACGTCATAAAGCAGGGGTTGGCTTTGTAGACCGAAAGGGTTAAGGAAACAGGAAAGAAGGAGAGAAGTGCATGCACCATTTCAAAGTCACTTTCCCTGGAAGGTGACAGGCAGGGAGTCAGTCGGATAGCAGATTGGGCAACGTCAGGTTACAACTGAAAATGGCCAGTCCGGGCCATTTGGCTGTTTTCTCTCAGGTTAGATAAATAGCTCAGTGGCACTGATCGTTTGCATGACCGACTCCATTTTGACCTCTCACTGAACTGCTGGACCCAGTGTCGTAGCTTAGTCCAATGATTTACAGAAATGAATTCTCTTCTTCCTTTCCTTTCTTCCCCTCTCTTTTGCAGTGCTGAGGATAAACCCAGGGTCTGGTGCATGCAAGTGCTCTAGCACTGAGCTACACCTCCAACCCACAGACACCATTCTTGACATTTATTTCTTCCCACAACAAACAATTAAGATTAAGTCAAGAAGTAACCAGTCCCCAAATGTACCAGGTATACACCCACCACACAAATCTTGGTTCTTAGTTATTTGAGGAAGGGAAAAAAAGGAAAAGCCACCACAGCACGGAGCACACTAGGCAGAACCTTCTGAGTGTGCATTTCTGCTCTGCTCAGGCTGTGTAGGTAAATAGCACTGTGGGTCGGGGAGGCGGCATTTAACGACCACTCATTCTGAAATTTTTGATGAATAAGGGACAGAGGCTTAGCAAGGAATTAAGGTATTTGTGCAGACATGCAGAGAGACTGTGGGACGGGGAAGATGGTGATTCTGACGAAGTTTCAAATGAAAGCTGTTTCTGCCATCCAAACCAATCCTTCAGACATCCATCTGTTCATCTGCCCAGGCAAATGTTGGCCTCCCTGTGGGATGGATGAATCTTGAGATCAGGGAGAAAACTGGACAGAGGGAGAGCAGAGTTTGGCAGTATTCCCTCACGAAGCTCTAGGTCAATTAAGGAAAGAAAAGGATGGAAAAGGGGAACACAGGACCGTAATTCCAGCACGTGAGAGGCGGAGGCATGAGGGCTGCTGTGAGTTCAGGGCCAGCCTATTCGACTACACAGTCAGTTCCAGGCTAGCGAGAGGTACATAGTAAGACCCTGCCTGAAAATACGAATGAATGCAAGCAAGCAAGAAAGATTACACTGAACTACATCAATGTGTACATTAATGTACACATGTGATGATACATGCTTGTAACACCATCACATGGGAGGCAGAAGCAGGATGACCAATAGAACTTGATTGATCCTGGTCTACATAGTGAGACCCTGACTAAAAATGTGTGTGGAGGGAGGGGTATCATTAAAACGAATCAAAACGATAATCTTTCTTTAAAATGAGGGTTCCTATAAGAAGAGTGTAATGGTCTTCATAAAACTCATTAATCCAGAGACCCACAGCCAAACATTAGGTAGAGAGAGAGAGACCAAATTAGAGATCTCCATCAGGTCCCTCCCCTTGGAGCTCAGGGAACCCCCTGAGGAAGGAAGAGAGGGAGGAAGAATTGTAGAAGCCAGGAGTTGAGGACACCAGGAGATCATGACCCACAGAATCAACTAAACAGGGTTCTAGGGACTCACAGAGCCTGAAGGGGCAATCATGGAGCCTGCATGGGTCTGCGCTAGGTCCTCTACATATACGTTATGGTTGCGTAGGTTGGTGTTCTTGTGAGATTCCTAACAGCGGGAGTGGGGGATGTCTCTGACTCTTTTCCTACTTATGGGACCCTTTTCCTCTTGCTGGGGTTGCCTCGTCTCCAGCCTTGATGTGAGGGTTTGTACCTAGTCTTATTGCATCTTGTTATGCTGTGTTCGGTTGATATCCCTGGGAGGCCTGCTCTTTTCTGAAGGGAAATGGAGAAGTGGATGGGTGGGGGGGGGGGGGGGGGCTGGGAGGAGGGGAGAGGGGGGGAACTGCCATAGGGATGTATTGTATGAGAGATTTAAAACAAAACAAGTACAAAACCCCTCATCAATCTGAATAACAAATGGAGAGCAATTCTCCAGAGAGAAATGAATACTGTAGTGGAAATGCACCTGCCATAGTAAACTCAGGGAGGCAGAGGAAGACATGACTATTAAATGTAAAATCAGAGTCCCTTAAGTTGTTCTGAAACAACGGCCCTTGGCTACAAGGACCCACAGCAAGGTTGGCAGCCAAGTCTGGTGTTGCATACCCGTAACTGTAGCACTCTGGGAGACTGAGGCATTTGTGCAGGTAAGCTTGGGCCACATGGGTGGTATCTGGATGTCAGACTACAGTTAGACAGGCAGTTAGTTGGTTGCTAGGTAGATAGCCTTGCAGAAATGTCTTCTGTAATAGGTCGTGTTTTTGTGGAAGGTTATGGTGTATGTGTGTGTGTGTGTGTGTGTGTGTGTGTTTGTTTGCTTGTTTGTTTTATTTTGTTTTGTTTTTTGTTTTTCAAGACAGGGTTTCTCTGTGTAGCTTTGTGCCTTTCCTGGAACTCACTTGGTAGCCCAGGCTGTCCTGGAACTCACAGAGATCCGCCTGCCTCTGCCTCCCAAGTGCTGGGATTAAAGGCGTGCGCCACCACTGCCTGGCTAGGTTGTGGTATATTGATAGATGACACAGTTATGAAGCAGTCATGGGTGACAACTGTCCCCTTGTGTACCTCTTTGTCAAGGTTTGCCATAAGCAATTTCCTTTTAAATTCTGACAACCGTTACAGAGTATGATGCCATGTGCATTTGCGCGTGCATGCGTGTGTGTGTGTGTGTGTGTGTGTGTGTGTGTGTGTGTGTGTGTGTGTTGTGTGTTGTGTGGTGACTTTTGTATTGCTGGTACAAAAACAGTGGGTAAGTCTGCTGGTGGCGGCACAAATCAATCCAAGGACACAGACCCCACCACTTTCCCATGCCTCCTACCCTGCCGTGGTCCCTCAGGAAAACAGAGGGAGTTTCACTGAGGAATGCTCTTGACAAGCGATACCGGTTATTGATGCTACTCAACCTCAACCTGGGAGTCCTCTCAGGATTCCATGTAAAGAATCAGGAGGTCCCCAAGCACTCCTGCTGTCGGTGAAGGAAGCGCCGAGCTATTAATAGGCAAGCATTTGTGCTATTTTGCCTTGCCAGATGAACCAGATGCGTTCCCCCAACTTTTCTTGAAAGAACTGACAAACAATGACTACTCAGGCTTGAGTAGTTTGCAAATACTTTCTAAAAATGAACAACTGAGCTGGGCCTGGTGCTACACATTTGCAATCCCAGCACTCGGGAGGATGAGGCAAGAGGGTGGCTAATAGTCCAAGGCCAACGTGGGCACGGGGTCCAGGCAAGTTCAACTGAAGGGCTAAATCCTGTCTCAAAAACACTAAAAAAACAAAAATAAAACTTTGTTGACTCTCGGGGTGCTGACTAGTTTTATGTCAACTTGACACAAGCTAGAGTCATCTGGGAAGAGGGAACTTCAACTGAGAATGTGGACCCACCAGACTGCTCTGTGGGCAAGCCTGTGGTGCATTTTCTTAATTAGTGACTGATGTAGGAGGGCCCAGCTCATTGTGGATGGTGCAACCCTATGGTTAGGTGGTCCGGGGGTGTGTAAGGAAGAAGGCTGAGTAAGCCTTGGGGAGCAAGCCAGTAAGCAGTCCTCCTCCATGACCTCTGCATCAGTTCTTGCCCTGAATTCCTTTGATGCTGGACTGTGATGTAGAACTCTAATCTGAAATAAACCCTTTCCTTCCCAGGTTGCTTTTGGTCATGGGGTTCTATCACAGCAATAGAAACCCTAACTAAGACAAGTGGTATGAGGCCAATTGTACGCATGCCTGTGTGCGTGTGTGTGCGTGTTACAGCGTGTTACAGATTAAACTTAGAGCCTCCTACATGCTAGGTGAGTGCTCTACCACTGAGCTCCAAATCCAGCCAGGTTTTCTTCATATATTTCAATCAGAAGAGCACACAGCCAGAGACCAATGTGGAAACAGAAGAGGATCCAGCTCTTCTATTATGCACAACAGTGCAAAGTTTTTAAGATGGCTCAGTGGGAAAAAGCACCTGTTACCAAACCTGAAGACCTGAATGTGGTCCAAGACCCACACAGTGGAAGGAGAAATGACTCCTGTACTGGATAGTTTTTATGCCAACTTGACACAAGCTAGCCTCATCCGAGAGGAGGGAACCTCAATTGAGAAAATGTCTCCAGAAGATTGGACTATAGGCAAGTCTGTAGGACTTTTTTTTAAATTAGTGATTAATGTGGAAGGGCCCAGCCCGTTGTTAGTGGTGCCATCCCTGGGCTGGTGGTTCTGGGTACTACAAGAAAGCAGGCTGAGGCAGCCACGAAGAGCAAGCCAGTAATCAGCACTCCTCCCTGGCCTCTGCATCAGCGCCCGCCTCTAAGTTTCTGCCGGCCTGAGTTCCTGCCCTAGCCTCCCTCAGTGGACTGGGATTCTAGACGTATAAACCACATAAGCCTTTCCTTTCCAAGCTGCTTCTGTCTACAGTGTGTCGCCACAGCAAGAGTAACCCTCATCAAGACAACTCCTGAAAGTCATCTTCTGACTTCCACAAGAGTGCACACATGCACACACATGCACACACATGCACACACACCAAATAAATGAACTCAAAATGTAAACATGTAATTCACGTCTTCTCCCCAGATTTTGCTACCAAAATGTTCTAAACTGGGTATGGTAGTGCTCACCTATAATCTCAGTACTAAGGAGGCCCAGGCAGGAGGATTTGAAGTTCAATGTCAGCCTAGGGTACAAAGTAGGGCCTGTCTCAAACAAAGTTCTTTCTCCATAATGTTTATGTTAACATACCAAGAGCTTCCTATTGGCCATTTTGAAATAAATTCTACTTAACACTTGGGGGGGCTGGTTCTGCAGTTAAGAGCACTTGCTGCTCTTACAGAGGAACAGAACATGGTTCTCAGCACCCATGTTGGGAGCTTACAACCATCACTAAGGCCAGCTCCAGGGCACCTGACACATCCTTGTGGACTCCAGAGGTACTCACATTTGCATGCACATATACCAACACAAAGATACAGACTTATACAGATAATTAAAAACAAAAAATCCTTTAGGGCAGGGCATGGTGGTGCACACCTCTAATCCCAGCACACAGGAGAGGTAAGCAGGTGGATAGAGCTCATTGAGTTAGAAGCCTGGGAATTTCAGGCTAGCCAGAGCTACACAGTGAGACCCAGTCTTGTCTTAAAAAAAAAAAAAAAAAAAATTTAACAAAAGGGTTAAATGTACTTCACACATACACACACACACACACACACACACAACCCTCAAATTTTATTTCCAATACATAACTAACTTAGCAGCAGCTAAGTTCCATGAGCTCTTTAAATTTTAAGAGTACAAGGGTCCTAAGCCCTAAGGGGCAGGGCTAATGATGCAGTTCAGTGGGTGGAGGGCTTGCCCAGCATGCAGGAAGCCCTGAGTTCCATCCCCAGCACCACACAAAACTAGACAAGGTGGCATATGTCTACAATCCTGGCAGCTGGGAGGTGGAGGCAGGAAGATTATAGAGTTCAAGGTCATCTTGGCCTATATAGCCTATATAGCAACTCTGATGCCAGCCTGGGATACATGAGGGCTTATCTCCAAACCAACAAAAAAGATGAACGTGCCTAGAGAAAGGGCATCCCCACGGGCATAGAGCAGGATAAACCGGCACCCAGCAGCTGGGTTGCAGAAGGGAGCCGCCATGAGAAACCATGGTGCGTTTGAGGTTTCCCAAGAGTAGTCTGAGGTGCGTGCTGCTGCCCCTCGAACTGGGGAGAGGCTGGGTAAGGATGGCATTTAAGGGAATAGTGTGTTACATTACCTGCAGGATGGCCAGGCCAGGTGTGAAGCCAGGGACTTGCTCCTTCATCTGAGTAACCTGGCTCTTCAGCCGCTCCCTTATTTGCCTAGAGGGGAAAGAAGAGACGTGAGTTACCGTTTCCTTCATGGGCCTAAGTGAGGCAGGTCACTGGACGCATCTCCTGGAAATTAGTCACCTTCACTGACGGGTATTATCTGGTGTGCCATATCTAACGGCCTCCCCACCCATTTCCCAGGCCTCAGTTTAACTTGGATCGTTCTCTAATGTCTACTGACAGTGACTGAACCAAGAGGTAAGGATAGGGAGGGGTGATTTACAGTATCTCAGTTGGGGCCTGAAGGGGCAGCTTAGCAGTTAAGAGACAACTGCTGTTGCAGAAGACCCAAGTTGGAGTGCCAGCACCCGCATCAGGCAGCTCACAACCATCTGTAACCCCAGCTCCACGGGAATTGATCTTGCCACACTCTCATGCACCCACACAATTAAGCAACAACAACAACAAAAAAAAATGTTAAAATCTTAGCTGGAGTGGAAGTGAAGTGCAGTGGTAGACCACATGACTAGTATGTGCAAGAAAGGCCCTGGGTTCCATCCTCTAAAAACAAAATGAATCCACCCACGGATGCTGACGGCATCCGTAATCCCACAGTGAATAAACGAAAACCTGGACACTTCTGGAAGGCTCTGTTCTTCTTCAGCATTTCCATTCGCCACATGCTGTCTTAAGAAGCCTTTAGAGCAGAGAACTCTGGCTTATAACTTCTCAACCCACTCTAGTGTGACCAGTCACAGGGTGTCACATGAGGCTGAGGGACAGATCAAAGAACACCACTCCAAACCCATCATGAATTTATTGTATCCTAATTCAAGAAACAATTTTCCTTACAAAGGAATTTAGGCCAGGCATAGTGACACACACCTATTACTCCAGCACCTGGGAAGCTGAGGTAGGAGGGTTGCCAACTTGGTCTAATAGCAAGTTTCAAGTCAGTCAGAGCTATAAGGTGAGACTGTCTCAAAAAGACAAAATGAAAAAACCTAGACAGGAGTGGTGACAAAAGCCTACAATCCCAGCACCCAGGGAGTGGAGCAGGAAGAGCTGAAATTCAAGGTCATCCTCAGTCACATAGCAAGTTTGTAGCCAGACTAGAATATGTGAGCCATCTCAGAGGGGGGGAAGTGGGGGTGAGATGAGGGAGACAGAGAGAGAGGAGAGAGCTAAAGGAGAGGTAATCTCTTAAAAAACCAAGATAATGCCGGGTGGTGATGGCATACAACTTTAATCCCTTTTTACTTTTGTTACTTTTGTTTATGTTGCATTTGTTTAACTCTGTGAAGCTGTGTTACTGTGCCTGTCTAAAACACCTGATGGTCTAATAAAGAGCTGAATGGCCAATAGCAAGGCAGGAGAAAGGATAGGTGGGGCTGGCAGGCAGAGTATATATAGGAGGAGAACTCTGGGAGAAAGAAGAGATGGAGGAGTGAGGGAAAGGAACCAGAGAAGGAGGAGGACTCCAGGGGCCAGCTACCCAGCTACACACAGCAAGTCACGGAGAAAGAGTAAGATTTACAGAAGTGAGAGAACGGGAAAAGCCTAGAGACAAAAGGTAGACAGGATAAGTTAAGGAAAGCTGGCTAGAAACAAGCCAAGCTAAGGCTGAGCATTCCTAAGTAAGAATAAACTTCCATGTGTAATTTATTAGGGAGCTGGGTGGCAGCCCTGCCCCCTAAAAGAGCCAAAAACCAAATAATATGGTGGCTCAGGCCAGTAATCCTAGCTCCTCAGGAGGATCAAAAATCCAAGGCCTGCCTGGGCTACAGAGTGAGTTCAAGGTCAGCCTGGGCAACTCAGAGACCCTGTCTTAAATAAAACCTGGGTGTAGGGGGGGACTCCTCTAGTCCCAGTATTCAGCGAGACTGAAGCAAATTGCTTGAGCTACATAGAAGTATCAGGCAAGCCAGTAAAGAGCAAAGACTGTCTCAGTTAAAAAATTCACTAAGTTTTAGTCAAATTTTCCAATTTTTATTTCTAGTTAGTGACCTTATTTTTTTTTCAAAGCATTACTCAACACAAGAATATGGTTCAAAAAAAAGAATAGGCCATAGTTTTTTTCTCGTTGTTTTAGTTTTTTGAGACAGCCCTAGCTGTCCTGGAACTCACTCTGTTTGTTTTTAAACCAGATTTGACTGGATCGTGGACGCAGCTCTACTGGGAAACAAGAACAGGCTGTCTCCCAGCTGACCGAGTTTCCACTTCCTAGCAGTCCAAGGCTTTGCTGCTCCCTGTCAATGACAATGAGCTGTGGAATGGTGCCTGGCAGCCGAGGAGGAGATCGGAGCTCTGTGTGGAGTTCCCAGGCTTGCCTCTTCCTCCAGCCCCCTTCCCTCTAACCTCTGTCGGTATAAAACACTTTAGGGCCGAGGACACAAACAGGAGGAACGCAGAGCGGCTCCTGTTCCGCGCTCTATCTTGCAAGCCGGGCATGGTGCCCATGCCTTTAATCCCTGCAGCTGGGAGGTAGAAGCAAGAGGGTCAGAAGTTTGAGGTTATCCTCAGCTACATGGTGAGCCTGAGGCTAGCCTGGGCTACAGGAGACTCTGTCTCAAAAACAAAAAATGGGGTTAGAGGGCAGAGGGGCATGTGGTAGGCAAACGTTTTCTACCTTATCCCAACCTAACAAAACCTATGCTGTACAATTACTACCAAAACATAAAAAATGTCTCAAAGAGAGCAGGAAAAAAGAAGAAACAATAGTAGAAACAGATGGACACTTGAGATTACCCCCTTGTCAAGTAGGAAGACAGGAGAGGCTCTCTTTATGCCACTCACAAATGAAACACAGGCTCCCAGGAGGCCAGTGAGTTTCCTCGAGGCAATTGGCAAAAAGATGAGCAAGTGCCAAGACCCTGGAGTGGGCAGCTGAGGGCCACCTGGAAATGGGGAGCAGTGGCCAGCATAGAGAGCCGATTTTATTCTGATTGGACAGGAGGCCACCCCAGGGTTTTGAACACAGGTCACATGGTCAGTCATCCACTGTTAAAAGTTTGTTCTGGTTGCTGAATTGGAAAGGGACCAGGGGTGTTACAATCCGAGGTACTAGAAAGAAACCACAGCCACTGCAGAATCCAGGCAAGATTGATTACATTGCTGCTGACAGGTTAATTAAAAAAAAAAAAAAAAAAAAAAAAAAGACAGGATTCTAGATACACCTGCATGAAGCACATCGAAAATGTCACAGCTACACACGGGCTCTGAGCCTCGGGGACCGTGAAATGGTAACAGGAAAACAACTACCTGAGAGTATTCTAACGCCCAGAGCAGATCTCATACTGACATAGTCCATCTGTTTACCAAACCTTCTAAAAGTAAGTGGGCATTCGAGACCTAAAGCTGGAAGTCTAGGGAGAAATAAAAATAAAAATACTCAGCAGGTGGCAAAGCTATGGGAACTTAGCGCCATAGGTGGTGATTTGGAAAACACTGGCTTCGCTCAGTAGGATAAGACCATAGAACAGAATGTTCCAGAGTTCTATGCTACCATTTAAAGTAACTTAAGCTTGAAGTTTCCTTTTTAAGGGGGGAAAAAAAAGGTTTTAGCTGGAAACTAGTTACACTGATTCCCTAAACTTCTCCTAAAAGGCAGCTCTCTCTTACGTGAACGTGTGTGTGTTCTCTTGTATGTGGTTATTCACATGGGAGGCCAACCTTGGATGTCATTTTAAGACATCACTTAAGCTGGCTAACCAATGAAACACAGGAATCTAGGCCTTAAAAATATATATATAT
>CABHPR010129442.1:19194-40267 GCA_902168415.1 Peromyscus melanophrys | reverse complement strand
TGTGTGTGTGTGTGTGTGTGTGTGTGTGTGTGTGTGTGTGTGTGAAACCATTCTCTTCTCTATAGTTTACCCAAACATTCAGAAAGGTGCTATCGATAACAAATGACCTAGGAACTGGAAATTAAAAAATAATAACCCACAAAATTATAGCTTTGTTGCATTTGAAATTTACTATGAATTTCATTCAGACTGAAAGTCAAGAGAAATGGACTGCTCTTTCACTTGATTATGTTATTTCCTCTAAAGTGCCATGAGTACATAATTTGTGGGAGATGTGGAATACTACTTTGTGGGAGATGTGGAATACTGTTCTAGAGTCTTACACAAGCCTCCAACTCATACTTATTTGCCGTGGAATAATCCTCTTGTACACTGTAAAGATTTGTCACTTGAATAGGTTTAATAAAATGCTAATTGGTCAGTAGCCAGACAGGAAGTGTAGTCAGGGCAACTAAACCAAGAATGCTGGGAAGAGGAAGGGTGGAGTCAGGAGTCGCCAGGCAGATGCAGGGAACAAGATGAGAATGTTGTACTGAGAAAAGATGCCAAGCTAAACATAAATAAGAATTATGAGTTAATATGGTGATATTTTATTTGTACTAAAATGTGATTCGTATGTTAATAAATAAAGTTGCCTGGGGGTCAGAGCTAATAGCAAGCCTTAGCAGAAGCTGGGCGGTGGTGGTGGTGGTGGTGGTGGTGGTGGTGGTGGTGGTGGTGCACGCCTCTAATCCCAGCTCTTGGGAAGGAAAGCTAAGCAGATATCTGTGTGTTCAAGGATACAGCCAGCATGGAGACACACGCCTTTAATCTCAATACCAACCATAGAAGACCTGGAGGTCTGTACAAAGAGGCAGTGACTAAGAGGTCATGTGGTTGGGTTACAACCAATGAAAAGGCAGAACAGAAACTCTATAAAAAGACACACAGGAAGTGGGTCTCTTTCAGAGAGGCAGGACAACAGTGAAAGTGAAGGGTAAGGTTCTTAGCTCTTAGCTGTTGCTCTGACCTCTTGGCTTTCATCTCTGTATTGGCTCTGTGTTTCTTATTTAATAAGACAGTTGGTTACATCTACAGGTTAATTTAAGCATAAGAGCTAGTTAGTATAAGCCTGAGTTAGAGACCAAGCATTTAAAATTCATATTCAGCCTCTGAGTCTATTTGGGGCTGGGCCGTCAGGACTACACTGATTAATCAATACAGTTTGTACACTGTAACAATAGTCAAAGTGATTCTACTTCCTCATAGATGCAAAAATGAAGAGTGCTCTTAGCCTGCTCTGAACCAACTGTATATATTTTATAAGTAACCAAAGTATAAAGTATGCACATACATTTATACATAATCAATTTCATGTATTTTCTACTAATATTGGTATGATTCTGTAAAATTACTGCTACAGAACACTACATCCTTATATGTTTTGTTCTAGTTCAGAAAATATTTTAATTTCAAAAATAATGGAAGTTAGAATTCTCTAATATTTTATTGCTTAATATTCTGAGTAAGAATATTTAATTTATATTTGACACTAATAGAGAACATTAAATTACCAAATCTCATATTCACAGTTGTAAAGGTAACTGTGCCATGTTAGGCCAACAACAAAAATAGTATGAAGCTTTAAACATTATCTCTGAGAAATTAAATGTCATTGTCTATTTTCTACTGTAAAGCTGAATATTTTGAGAAAAGTAATATAAAATATTTATTATGAGAGGCTACTTTAAACTTTAAAATGATTTTCCAATGGATTTAAAACTAAGTATTTATGTTTTAATTTTAATATATGGATCTAATTTCCTTGTTCAACGTTCTTTCCCACAAATCATCAAATATGAGCCTAAATAAGATCATATAAATAAAAACTTATTATTTAAATACCTTTTTAAAAGGGAAAATATGAGACATGTTAAATATCACATGTACTAATTCATATAAATTTGTTAAAATTCTAAAACAGGGATTACTATGTAAAGACTCTTATTTCACATACAGTACCTGCTTTTACAAGGTCAGCATCCTTCAGAGAATACTTTGTTACTGGTTACCAATTAACATCCACTAATGGGAACAAACAAATAACTGCAGTCTCTTTATAGACAAATATAAAGGTAGGCGAGTATTTGAGAATACAGTTTTTAAGCAATTTCACACTTAGCAATATAAAGCTGAAAAGCCTATGGAAGAGATGGCTTCAAGGTGAATTTTATGTCTTAGGCTGTCTCACTGTTTCTGGTTTCTGGAGGGAAGGATGCACGGGTTATGCTGATAGTGAAGTCAGAGTTGGAACATTCCAGAGCTCTTAGAGTCATTGGCATTGTGGTTGATGGAGGATGAGGAAGGAACCACAGAGGTCTACTCTGACATTCCCAAAGGCGCTTATTCTGAAACTCAGTGTGACTCATGGGACAGTTTTTAATATTGGTTATAAGGACACAAAGACCCTAATTTCACTGGTCTGGGAGGCTTTGGAGGTCTGTGGGAATGGAGTGCAGACATCTTATTTACATCAACTTTAGATGATATCAGAGCAGACTGCATGCCATGGCCCTGACAGGAATACATTTCTTAACTGTCTCCTTACAAAGCCTAAAACCAACTATCACTGGGACCTCATGGAAAGAATTCATATACTCTCTACAGCAAATTAACGAGTTAGTTGGGACCATTTATTTATTCTGAGAAGTATTATTCAGTGAAAGATTTATTTAAATAGCATAATTCCTTAGATATGGAAATGCTGACATTGTGACCAGATAACATATGTAAAGACGGTAAAGGGCACTGTGAATGTCTACAATGTCATGTTTTTTAAATCTGTAGGTATTGTATTAATATGTCCTGATAGTAAAGAATAATCAACAATGAGAGTTAGTGTACATCTTTGTTGTGTGTGAGTATGCAAAGCAGAGAGGAATTCAAAATGAAAAATTAAATGATGCAAAAACATCAGCAACTGAGTTTATGTAATCAAATATTATAAGAGGAAGGAATAGGTCTACTTCAAATTTTTTTATCTGTAGAAATATCTAAAAAAGTCTTCACTCTATTTACTGTATTTGAAATTTAGATGTAAAAATGCATTCTCATATTCCTATAACCAAAATAGTATAAAGAAATTATATTTTCAGAAAACAGTTTGGCTTATTTAGACATAAATTCTTGCATTTATTATTTTGTTGAACAGATTAATAAAAATTTAAAATAATTATAATAAAAAATGAAAATAGAGTAAGAATTTTTTTAAGGGCCAGAAAGTTGTCTCAGTTGGAGTAGTGCTTGTGTATGAGCAAGCATGAGGAGCTCAGCTCCTATTCCCAGCACCCATGCAGAAGAGCTGACTACAGCAGCACATAACTGGTTTCTCAACATTGGGAAGGTGGAGACAGAAGAACCCTATTTTGCAGATGAGTGAGTTATAGACTCGGTGAAAGACACTGCCTCAAAAAATAAAGGTATCCAAGTGATTGAGAAAGACATTCAGAGTTTACCTTTATCCTCCATATGCACGGACACAAATGCACACACCCTAAACACACTGAAAACATATACCAATGTGAACTTTTACACCACATAAAATATCTGATGTTTTTAAACAGATGGTTTTCAGTGTAGGATTTATCATAATTTTAATGATTTTCTTAGCCAATTTGGGCTATATAACTACCATAATACAGCACAAAAAACAACAAGTGTGCATTTCTTCATAGTTCTGGAAGCTTAGAAAATCAGCAGCAAGGTGCAGGCAGATTTGTTGCCTAGTGAAAAGTTGTACTTGCTTTCTGAAACACCTGCCAACTACAAACATTAACAGTTTGTAGTTCTGTCAAACCATAGTTATAGTTCCCACAGCAGGCCACACTTGTTTCTATACATCATGTGGCCTCTTCATATTTACTTCTGTCCTTCAATGAAAAAATGTAAGTTTATACTATGTCTTTATGTGGCTGGCTAAGTAATTTATTTATATTTTATCACTGCGTAATATGACTTGTATGGCTGTTTCAGTTTATTTATGCATCTGGAGGATGAATCGCTTTCACACACTGCCAATAAAACGCATTAATATTTTCATTCCCACCTTTCTTCTGTATCTAAACTTTTATTTTCAACCAATCTTATTGGTTTAAGTGAAAAATTTAAACATTTAAGTAACGGTCTTTTCATATATCACATAATATTACAGAAATAATAAAAATTTGAAATGATAATTATGAAAGACTACTTAGAAAACAATTGCATTTAAAGTGTCCAATTACTTTAAAACTCAGTAATATCAGATAATGATATGATATAATTCTAGGAAGTTATGTCTTATAATATTCCCAAGATATCTTTTATGTCATAATTTAAAAGTTGAACTAATTTTTTTAACTGACCTGCGAAATGCATCTTTTATTGGAACAATGAAATTTTTGCCTTAATCTCTCTTGGGAAATTGATATGAATTAATATTATTAAAAGGAAAATCCAGTATCTATGTTATTATAACAACTGGCTATAGAAACAAAATGCATTCACATTACTCAAAATGGTAAATAAATAAAATATCAGTGTGGAATAAGACAGTGAATTATGACAAACATATTTTTAGAATTTTACAGAAGAGAAATACATATTCCTAATGATATTTTATATTTGATATTTTCTTTCAAAAAGACTTTCTGAAATAAATAAGGACTCTTACTTTTGTAATATTTATTAAAATATACAAATTTTAAAATGCATATATAATTTCAGAGAAAGTTGCTGAAGATGAAAGACGATGTATAGTCAATTGCATTTGAAATTTAACTGAGAGAAGTCACTCTGCCTGTCATCTTGAACTGTTGCTAACAAGTTTAATAAAAGTGATCAAAATACCAATATTTAATTTAAATTTGTCTAAAAATATTATACTGGCAAATATATTCTGTGAGCTTTTGATTATCTGGCTAAGTCTTTTTATTATTTGGTGGGGGGAGGGAAACTCTCTGTAGATTGCCCATGTTTCTACAGGACTTCCACACAGAAACAACCCAGACTTTGTTTCTGAGTCTTCCAAACAGTTTAATGTAGCAGAATGTCTCTAAACCAAATTTCTCCTCAGTATATAGCTTAATCAATTGTTCAGTACAGCATATGTTCAGATAGTCTCTCCAGAGCCAAAGGCTATAGTAAAAACCCCAGTCTTTGTAAACATATGCTCTTCTCAACTGACCCCACTTATATTACACATTTATCAGCCTACCTCGCCAGCTGTCAAGTTTGCAAAAATTATGAAAAATAAAAACCTAATGACCCTCTACAAAATTTGTATGTTGTGAATGGCAAACTGATCCTTGTTTCTGCCTGAGTATCCTGTTCTGTAAATACACAAGGATCGTGACAGGCTCACATAACTTCCAGGGAACATAGTCCCAAACCTGTCACTGTCTTTGAATGCTAGATACTGATAAACATTTTTTAATAGAAAGGGTGAATGCTGTATGAACCACTTTAGGAGACAGGAAGAGGATTGCTAAGGTATTATAGACTATGTTCTTGCCTCTGTGACAATCTTCACAACGGAGTAAAATCGGTATTTCACTGTCTCACTTATTAATAAAATTTTAGTGAATAAATGGAAATGAATAAGATAGAAGCAGCAATCACCATAGTCTAGAAAGAATGATGAGATATTAAGATAATATGATTACAGCAATTAAATTAAATACTTCAAATAGTTCTTATCAATGAAGACAGAGTTTTTTGGTAGCATTACTAATTTATTTTTTATTAAGAATTTTTTAGTCATTTTGCATACCAACCACAAATTCCCCTCCCTTCCCTCCTCCCACCCTCCCCCTAGCCTTTCCCCTTCAACCCCACCCCCCATTCCCTCTTCCAATAAGGTAAGGCCTCCCATGGGGAGGGCACAAAGCTTGATACATTCAGTTGAGGCAGGTCAAAGCCTCTCTCCCTACATCAAGGCTGTGCAAGTTGTCCCACCATATAGGTAGTGGGCTCCAAAAGACCAGTTCATGTATCAGGGATGGATCCTGATCCTACTGCCAGGGAGTCTCTTAAATAAATCAAGCTACACAGTTGGAAGACAAGGTTTTTGTGATGTGCCCAAACACAAGCAAAAATGCAAAAGGGCATTTTAAACTAAGATGAGATATAGATACAGCAAGGCCAGCAAATTGAATGCAACCCTCTCTGAGGACATGAAGTATAGAGAGAAAAATCATGGCTATCTCTAGAATTTTCTTGTTCTCTCATGTAAGTATAGGGTAAATGACAATTGTATGATATGTATGGGTTGAATCAAGCCTTCATTTACATTGGTACCAGTATGGGCTGAATAGATGAGAAACGTTTTAGCAGCACATCCATCATCATAAACTGTAAGCAGGAGTGATGACTCTCACAAGAAGTTTATTAAATAATCTTCCACCACAGTGTGTATCCTGGCATCATGTTATTCACATGTGCTTCACATCTGTAAAATGGTTGTGTCATGCTCCCTAAGTCTTATCACTTAAAAGTTCTTCAAGCTATGGACTGCTACACCAGCTTGAATTTCTGATCTTGGTTGCAATATGATGAGCCTTGAATGTAATTTGTATGTCCTCTCTATTTGAGTAACATTTTAATACTTCACACTTCAAGACTGGCAGTGATATTCTTTTATCACATAAGAATTAAATGACAGATGGGGATATGGGCCTTACTGACCTTTCACAGCATTGGAATAACTGCCTTTCAAAGTGATTCAGAGTTGCCTTCTCAACACAGTCTTTGACTCCTTAAGGTTCATGAACTTCAGGAGGAAATTTTGGTCACTGAATATTCTTGTGTCCAAAAGTGTCTAACTTATTGTCTGACCTCTGGGTTATGGTCAAGATGATTAATGTTGGAAACAAAAACTTTGAAAAATTCATTATTTTGGCTTCTCTTCTTTACAAAATTAAAAGTCTTGTTCATTCCATATGTGACTTTCCTTGAGGCCTTATGAAGAATAATAAAAAAATCAAACCTACTGAGGAACTATGATGTAGTAATTACTAAATGAATAGATGAGCAAATTAGAGAAAGCATGAATTGTCACTTAATGATTACCTTGTTATTATTGCTTCTCTTGTCATTGGTATTTTTATTTTTCCCAGCATAGAAAGTGACCCTCTGAAAAATACAATGTATAATGGTAGAGGCTAAGAATATTTCAGAGCTCTATCAAATGACAGTACACATGGACACTACAGAATTTGAATTATTAGGACATAAAGTAAACCACAAAGTAGATACAGCAATGGAATAATTTTCACAGGAACCTATCTCCAAATTTGGTTCCCAAAAGATAACTTAGCTACTTATATAATTGGATTATTTACTGGCTTTAATGTTTTTAACTACCTCTCCTGCCTCCCAAAGTTATCTCTATATTTTAAAACTATTTCTAACTATCTCATTTTTCCTCTCTAAGGTTTTTTTTTTCCAAAAATAACTGACTTATCCTATGTGGGTTTATTTAAGTAGATTTTTCTTGGCTTTTTGTCTTAGTTTGGTAGCCAAGATTCAGTGTCAAAAGGCACCGTTCCTCACTATATATGATTGTGTAATAGCTTTCTATTTCCATCTTTTCTGGCATGAGCATCCTTGCCTACACCTGTTACACTAATCCTTTCATTTTATGCTACTAATATGGAAACAGATAAAATGACATTTCAAATGTGCTCACTTATTAACACTTTAGTTAGAAAAATCTTCACATGTGTCTTACTATCTTCTTGTACTTTTCTACTTTACCTAATATGAATGAATTAAGAGAAGGGAGTGTGTGCTTTTTTTTTTCATCCTCCAAATGGTAGAACCTATAACCATGAAAGAACAGATGAAGTGATTTCAAAGACATTGGCTTTAATAATAATGCTAATCCTGCCAAGTAGTATTTAATGACTTGGCTTCTGTGCATATTCAATAGACTTGAGTGCAACTATGATTTGATGATACATAGTAGGAAGCCATGTCTTGGGTCAGTTTACAAATGTTCCCCAGTGACACAGGAAAGCTGAGTGTAATCTTTATTGCAGAAAATAAGTATTAGGTTTGGTTTATTTTATTTCAACAATATGAGTGTGTGTGAAGTACTCAATCAAGTAAATTGTTAAGGAGGCAGGATGGTTCTAAGAAGCTTTAAAGTTAATCTGCAGATATTCTGCATACCTACAAGGTCACTCTCTAGTGAAATGTAGCCTTACAAACCATGGTAGAAGCTGCTTTTAATTCCAGCACTTGGGAGGCAGAGGTAGGTGGATCTCTGGAGTTTGAGGTCAGCCTGGTCTACAAAGTGAGATTGAGGATAGCCAGTGCTACACAGAGAAACCCTGTCTCAACACGCTCCCCCCCCAAAAAAAAAGAAAAAGAAAAAGAAAACCACACTAGAGTGTGGTATTGTATTCCCCCAAATATTGTGCATGCTAATAAACTTATCTGGGGTCAGAGTCAGAACACCCACAATATTAAACATAAAGGATAGGCAGTGGTAGCACACGCCTTTAATCCTAGCATTCCAGAGGCAGAAATCCATGTGTTCAAGGATACAGCCAAGCATGGTGACTAATGCCTTTAATCACAGAAAGCGAGCCTTTAATCCCAGGGAGTGGTAGTAGAAAGCAGAAAGGTATATAAGGCGTGAGGACCAGAAACTAGCAGCACTTGGCTGGTTAAGCTTTCAGGCTTCTAGTAGCACAGTTCAGCTGAGAGCCATTCGGATATAAGGACACAGAAGCTTCTATTCTGAGGAAACAAGATCAGCTGAGAAGTTGGCCAGATGAGGTTAGCTGTGGCTTGTTCTGGTTCTCTGACCATCCAGCATTTCACCCCAAGGTTTGTTTTTATTAATAAGAACTTTTAAGACTCATGCTACACTAGAGAGTCTACTACAAATTGCAATTGAATTACTATATGCAGCAGTTTCCATATTTATTCTCCTGTCTTTTATCATGACTTACCCCCATATTTCAAGTCTCATAATTTTCCACAGCAGCTATTTAAACAATAAATTAATTCTTAAAATTTACTAATAATTTTCATTCTCTGATGCTGTAATTACTTTGAATAAAGACTTTCTAATGATATACTGACACAAAAGAAATGAAATTATCAAGGAATTTACAGTTTCTTATATATTATGTTGGATAATGTAATAATTTTTCTGTCAAAAAATACTTACTTTGGTGAGAATTGACTCCTTACTATACCTGTCATTGGCTCTAAACAAGCGTAACCTCCTTTATCAATCATTAGTTGAATACAATTTTAGAGTTTTCTGCCTTTGATTTATCTCTCAGGATTGTCTCATAAATGAAGCCCTTCCTTATTATCTATTTCCAGGGAAAAATAAATAAATAAATAAATAAATAAATAAATAAATAAATAAATATCAAATACATTACAGAATTTAAGCTTCTATACTAGTTAAGAGAGTGAAAAACAGGAGTACTAGCATGATATGAGATATTTAAAGTAATTTTTATAATTCCATATGTTCTTTATTAGGGTTCTCTAGAGGAACAGAACTTATGGAATGAATCTATATCTGTTTATAAAAGGGAATCTATTAGAATGTCTTACAGGCTGTGGTTCAGCTTGTCCATAAATGGCTGACTACCAGTGCAAGGTCCACAAATCCAGGAGTTTCTCAGTCTATAAGACTGGTTGTTCTAGCTGGTCTTCAGCATACACCAGAACCCCAAAGAAGTAGGCTTTAATGTCAGTGAAGGAATCTACTTGCCAGCAAGAGTTAGAGCAAGCAAGCCAACAGCAAGCTTCCTTCTTCCATGTCCTGTATATAGGCTGCCATCAGAAGGTGTGGCCCATGTCAAAGGTGGATCTTACCACATCAGAAGATATGGATTAAAGTTGTAACTTCCCACTTCAAAGGATCCAGATAAAAAGTGGATCTTCCTACTTCAAATGATTTAATTAAGACAAAAGTTCCTCACAGGTGTGTCCAGACCCTTGGATTTTAGTTAATTCTAGATGTAATCAAGTTGACAATCAAGAACAGCCATCACAGTTTCTAAAGCTGAAGCTTCCAGTACCAATGAAAGATGAACCTTTCTTCACGTTTCTTGTTCACATTAGTTTGGGTGATGATTAGTTGACATTGTATATAGTAAAGGGAACTATTCACAATGACCCTGTCCAGGCACACTAAACAGAAGTCACAGGGAATGCAGCGATAGCTATGCATTCCTTTATTCATTTGGCAATTCAAATGGTTTAAAGTATTTAATATTGACCCTGACCTCTACTATATCTGTGAAAAAGAGTGATTTTTAATTAATGTTTACCTCAAGCTTAATAGCAAACCTTAAGAGGATTCTTTTGATTTCTTTTACCTCACTTCTTTTTTTTTGTTTGACTTAAAATAGGGTTTTTTTTGTTGTTGAATTTCCTATATATGTGCTGAATTCACATTTTCATATGTACGTCTTCCCCTTCCAACTCTTGTTTCCAACACTGCCTCTCAAATGCATGACCTTTTCTTCTTTATTATTGTTGTTACAAATAAACACACACAGGCACACACACACAAAATGTAGTGTTGCTTATATGTACATATGTTTAAGACTGACTACTTGGGATTGGAAGACCTTACATGGCACTGGAGAATATGGATTCATCTTATCTTAGCAGCCATTAATTTCCCAAAGTTCTTCACCTAGGGATGGGATCTTATGAGATTTCCCCCAATTATGTTTGCATGTCCACTGCTGTTATCATTATTTAGGTCTTGTCCAGACAAACATTTTAGATGTTTCATTGTTGTAGCTTCTTTGTCATATATAAAAGATACTTTCTCAAAGTAGAAATCCTAGTCCCTTGACTCTTACAAACTTTCTGCTGCTCTTCCATGATGTATTTCGAGCCTTAGGTATAGGACTCATGTTGTAAATGTATCAATTAAGGATGGGCTCCTTACAGTCAATTGTTCCATGAATTTTGAACATTTGTAGTTTTCTGTAATGGTCTCAGTCTGCTGGAGGAAGGAGCTTTTTAATGACAGGTGAGGGCAACACTTATCAGTGGGTAAAAAGATACATTTTCTGAATAGAGTTAGAAATTATACAGGTATCAGAAAGTGGAAGTAGTAGGTTCTTCTCTAGGGTCCATGACCTCAAATGAGTGGTTATCCAACTCTGCAGATAATTGCTTAGACATGTTCATTGGTACTCTATTCAGAATAGCTTGGAAATGGAAGCAACCAAATGACCTTCAACCTGTGGCTAGAAAAGGAATGTGTAATTCTGCCCAGTTGTAAAGAAAAAGAAAATAATGAAATGTGCAGGCCTATGCACGGAACTAGGAAATATTATTTGAGTGAGGTAACACAAAACAGGGAGATAAATTCTGCACTTTCTTTCTATTCATGGAGCCAATTCCAAATCTGTACATGTGAGTATTGATCACAGAGTAATCATAACATAGAAATCAAGAAGTGAGGAGAAATAGTACACATGTGCTTTGGGGCGGTGTGGAGACAGATTTTTAACTGGAGAGCAGAGGAAGGCAAACCTGAAGTTAGGGAAGGAGGTGGGATAAATAACACTACATATATTTTAAAGACTACAGATAAATGCATTTTTATGCTTCCTTAAAATACATATAAAATATATGTGAATGTATGTGTATATTCACACATATTACACCAGTCAGGTGATAACACTCTTTCTAAGAGTCATAGGCTAACAAAACCCCAGTGCAGGAAGATGGAAACTTCCCTTCAAGTTATTGCTCTGTGGAATTCAAGAGACTTCCAAAACCACATAGATTATTGCCATTGACTTTGGTTGCCTCCCAAAACATGAAGACAAAATCCAGTTGCTGAAGACACCACACACCTAGGTCACAAGTCTTGTAGTAATTGACTTGGAACCTATTTGGAAGTTTTCTCACTGTAGACAGGTTATCATAGTATCTGAAGGTGCTATCCAAGCTGCCAAAGGAGAAAAAAAATCAGTAGTCCTACATACCAATGAACAGCAACAATGACCATCCAGCCAAGACATCCTCAGTGATACAATCATGACATTTACACCTTGGTTGTAACTATAAGATGTAGTACGGCCATGCACTGAGAGGAAATTCATTCTTGATAGTATAAACCTAGCCAACTCCCTGGCTGGTGAGATCATGGATTTTTTTTAAGCATTCAGATACCATGATTTATTATTTGATTCTCTGCCAGCATTGAGTCTAAGCTCAAAGCCAGTGTTTCTTCTGTGTTAATGTGAAGTAGTATTTGGAGACACTACTTGTTTTCCTCACTAATCCAGTCACCAATTACTGTGTAAGGCTGAAGACCATGAAAACACTTCCCCATTCTCCTTCTCCAGCTACATGCTTGATATTATCTTTATTCCTTGCTTCATGTTTACTTTAAATTTACTAGTTTCTTCTTTTACAAGCCAGAAATTATTAGGTGCTCTGTCTACAGGACTTGTTGCAACTGACGATCTGTCTACAGGATTTGTCACCATTGATGATCTATTTACAGGACCCATAAACACTGATGATCTGCCTGCGAGATTTATCACCTTTAATCATTTTTGGGTCATATCCACAATTATTAACTTGAGCTCTTGGCGAAGTCATTGCTTGTCAAGATACCTGCTATAAAATCACTGATTTTCCTTTTCCACTTTACTCTTTGTTAACAAAGAAAGTTACTAGAATAATTCTCCATGTACTTGAGGTAGCAATGCTCATCCTTCTTGGCAAGTATATCTATAATATTTACAACAATCCTTTGGCATAATGGATTGTGTCTTCATAGTTTATACTATTATTCAAAAGTGTATGAAGTCAATTCTTTGTAGCTTCATGGTAGCACTGCTTTCTTTCTTGAGAAAAACAATATTTGCCTCTATGCCTTTCATGTACATCA
Source organism: Peromyscus melanophrys (assembly GCA_902168415.1). NCBI lineage: Eukaryota > Metazoa > Chordata > Mammalia > Rodentia > Cricetidae > Peromyscus > Peromyscus melanophrys. The sequence goes on along the minus strand of CABHPR010129442.1, from coordinate 27,348 downwards.
TGATATATATTCATATACATATATATATAATATACACAACATACAAAGAGATTGAAAATTATAGATATATAAATGACAGCAAAAGTATTTCAATGGTTTCTCTGACACTCAAATAAGCAAAAAGAAATTCAGTTCAAAATTAACTTTAAGTTCTTTATTTCACTATTTCACATACCAGTTATCAAACACATGACACTGAGTGATAGTTCTTTAGAGACCCATGTACCAAGTGCATGAATTATAGTGGTGTAATTGTTTCCATGGAAACACAGAAGCTCTTCTTGTACACTGAATTGTGATTGAAAAATATAACTCATTAATCATATTTTCACAAAGTGATTAGAAAATTCTTATGATTTCACATTATATATATCATTACTTATATATACATCATTATAATATATATATATGCTTTAGTATTTTTATTAACATTTTTCATGTACTTTATATACTTACCATACTTTCCCCCTTTCCCCTCCCTGTACCTCCTTTCTACCCAACGCACCATCCACTCCTCCTCTGTCTCCATTCAGAATAGGGCACAACTCCCATGGGAGTCAACAAAGCATATGCCTTAGTTTTGATGCTATGAAGGTCTCCACGCTCATGGCATATATTTCATGCCTTGATTCTAGTAAGTAATTTCTTCATAGAATATTTGAAAATTGGACATTTATGATAGAAACCAAATTTCAGGTGTTAGTATTGATGCCCAAATTATCGACTATTCTCCTTCTTGTAGTTGATATGTAGGTGCAATACAAATGGAAGTACCAGGAAGAATTTTTTTTGTTCTGGACCTGGTGGTGCATACCTAGCACTGAGGAGGCAGAGTTAGGTGGGGCTCTGGGAGTTTGAAATCACTTTGGTCTACATAGCAAGTTGTAGGACATCCATAGGTACTCAATGTGACCTTCTCAAAAAGAAACAAACAAAAAGTTATTGAAGAATTTCTCTTTGCATTCGAATCATTAAACATTTCTGACATTAAATCTTTTCTAAAACTTTATTTCAAACATAGCAGTGTTATTCAATACAGGCAATTATAGGATGACATTTTATTAATTAATAAAGAAAATGTCCCCTTTTGATTATGTAGTACTAAGGTTTAATTTGGGATCATCAATTCAAAGAAAGATGATATGAGGCTACATAAATATTCATTGTTTCTAGTGAAAATTATAGAGATATATAAATGACAGCAAATGTGTTTCAATGGTTTCTCTGACACTCAAATAAGAAAAAAGAAATTCAGTTCAAATTTAACTTTAAGTTCCTTATTTCACATACCAGTTATCAAACACATCACACTGAGTGATAGTTCTTTGAAGACCCACCACCAAGTGTATAAATTATAATGACATGATATGATTCCATGGAAGCACAGAAGCTCTTCTTGTACACCGAATTGTGGTTGAAAAATATAACTCATTAATCATATTTTCACAAAGTGATTGGAAAGTTCTGGTGATTTCACATTCTTTATTGTATGATATTGATATTGGAGTTCATGGAAATAGAGTTTTTTTTTAAGGAACTGTAACAAAAATCACAAGGACATATAATTAAATACTTTCAAATATTGTTGTTTAAATTTAGAACAAATCTTTAATCAGCTATGACATTTTGTACCTTTAATATTCAGTCCACTATAAGAATTAGGAATAAAGAATTTTACAGGTTTTTCACTGAGTGAATCATACATTGACTTAGGTAATTTGTGATATGTACATAATTCAGTCTTACTAATAAAGTTGTATGTTAAAGATTAGTATATCTAGTTGCTAAACATGAATTTGTGATTTTTTTTAATTTTAAACAATTGATACATTTGAGAATAGGCCTTATATCCCTATGTGCTTTATTTTTGGTCCAAATTCCCAGTTTGATACTATGGATATCAATAGGTTTCCCAGAGGCTCTAATATGCATTTTTATAAATCTAAATTAAAATTTACACATCATTGTTTTATTATGGTTTCTGACAAAATGTTAAAAAGTAAATAGATAATATTATTACTTGTTATTAGACAATGAAATACAATTTATGGAGTAAGGCAATAACTGGTATTATGTAACACTAGAGGCAAATAGAGTATTTGCTTATGAAGACTAACTATCTTTCACCAAAGTTAGTTCTGACTTTTTTCTTGTGTAACTTATATGCAAGGAGATGTGTGTAACACGAATCTTAAAAGGTCTCATTAATAAAAAACCCAGAGCCAGCTATTGGGGTGAATTCTGAAAGATCAAAGAAGCAGAACAAGCCAGAGCTAAACTCACCTTGCCAATTCCTCAGCTGATATCGTTTCCTCACACTGGAAGCCTCTGTGTCCTCATCCGAATTGATCTCAGCTGAACTGCTGCTAAAAGTCTAAAAGCTTAACAAACTTAGTTCCAGGTCCTCACACCTTATATTCCTTTCTGCTTCCTGCCATCACTTCCTGAGATTGAAGGTGTGTGTCATCATGCCTGGTGGTTTCCAGTGCGACTTGGAACTCACAGAGATCGGAGTGGATCTCTGCCTCCCAAGTGATAAGATTAAAGGAGTGTGCTACCACTGCCTAAACCTATGTTTATTATAATGGTTGTTCTGTTCTCTGACCCCCAGATAAGTTTATTGGGGTGCACAATATATCAAACACAGATGGGAGATATTTTGTTATTTTCATAAAGAGCAAAATAATATAATAACTGAAATATGATTAATATATTAAAATACATAGGAATGGTACAGACTATATTATATTTAAATACATAAGCTATAATATATTTATTATAGAATTATTTGATAATTCAGTGAACTGAATATGTGGCAAAATAAAGCTTAGAAATTTATTTTCAAAATGTTTATCACAAACTGAGGTGATAGATGCATTATCTGTACTTGCTATCAAATTTCATGTACTGGAGATATAAACAAGTAATGCATGGATTTTCTTCACTTACAATAAAATGCTTGATGTATTACTTCACTAATTTTATTTGACTTGAAGATTCTCTTTAATTATTTGCCTAAACTTGTTATTAAATACGGGATAAATAATGTAATGAGCTACCGTGTTATATAGGCAGCAATTAGCTGCAATTACTGTCATCGGTACAAACAGTGAATAAAAACTATGAATTTTACTAGTCAATCTATGCCTTCATGTTCACTGGGAGGAAGAAATTCTATTGCATAAAATGAGACAGAGCTTTAAGAAGAAAGTTTGATGTACAGATAAAGAGAGTCAAAAATTCTTTAAAAACCTTGTCTGAACTAAATTATTTTTCATCATGACATGAATACCTTAGGTCCTTTAGGATGAATAGATATGAATGATGCATATATTATGATTGAATGATACTTATTATTGGAAGATTCTGCTCCATTCAGGATACTTATTATCTCCATGTAGAATATGAATTTTGAAGGTTAATTTATAAAGAAGAAAACAATAGATTGAAAAAATACCCAAACCCTTCAAATTATGATCCTGTCTTATATCTTATAGAATTAGAATGATTATGTTTCCTTTGCTTTTAGATCCCCAATACTTAAGTGTTAGTACTGTATTATTTAAGAACTTTCACGTAATGATATTCTTACCCATAGTGTAACTTGTTATCAAAGTAATTTTTCCTCATTTTTTGCATTATAATGGCCTGTGAGATGTAAATTTAAAATACTGAAAATCACCCACATACATGTATTTTTATCATATTTTATTGCTTGTCCCTTAAGCACATAATTTTATTTATGTTTGAAATTTCTCATATCATTTAAATATTTTTAAAAGTCATATATAATTTATTATCTAATAAATATTTATATACTTAAAGCATTATGTTAAGCAGTTATAAGGACCTCTAAATGATGGAAAGGAACAACTGTGCATGCTTACTTGGAGAAAGATACACCTCGTTTTCATAGGAAGTTTTATAAGTGCATCTATAATTTGATGACTTAAATACCTTCACTGCTATCTCTATATGACAAAGCTAGCTATATCAAGTACTATTATGATTCCTTTCTCCTTTGGATGCTGTGTACTTAGGCCACTCTTTGGCTGTCTCTTGCAAAACCAAAGTGTGAAACTTTGTAGAAAATGTAATATAATTAAGATTTGGAGATACAAGAGGTGGTTATGTCATGAGGGCTTCTTGCTTTGGAATACAACTAAGGTCCACATAAAGAATACTTTATTTTTTTTCTACTTCCTGATATCTGAAGGCTAAGATTTCCTCCTCTCCAGAGGACACATTCTCAAGACTGCATAACAGAAAAGGAGAACCCTCACCAGTCAATAAAATGCACTGGAGACTTGGACTTGGACATCCCAAGCTCTAACACTGAGGGGATAAATTTCTGTTCTTTGTAAATTGCTCAACCACTGACATTTATTATAGCTGTAACAATGGTCGGAGTGTTTTTAGGATACTACATCCAGAAATATCCTTTAAAACAAAATATGACCTCCCTTCTGGGTCTACTGAAAACACTGCTGTGTGGCTTCCCGTCATAATAATTAACACCAAACCCGTAGGATGAATGGAACGTTTACAGGCTATCCTTTCTTCACTCCACTGTGATCCTCAGTTTTACTTCTCACTGCTTTCTCCCCCGGATTCCCTTAGACACTCCCCTGTCATTCCAGTTTTCCTCAGGGAAGTAATCCATTCTCTCAGACATCTTTTAGCTAACTCTATAACTCCAACTCATTCCTGAGACATTTCCCTGTCTTGTATCCCATTAGAGTCTATTCGCCTCTATACAATAGGATGCAGTTGTTTATTAACATTATTATTTTCTGACTATAGCAGATAGTATCCAAGCATCATGAGTTTTAATTTATTTCATTTTCATTGTTGTATTTTACATCTCTAATATTTTTTCTTACACTAGAAACTTAAATGTAATGGCTGAATAAAATAATGAGTGAACTGTAATGATGATTAATTCTTCGCCTTGCAATACCAATGCCTTCCTGGTTATCTTTGTATTGGCAACTTCATTAAAAGGATGCTATACTGTATCAATCAACATTGCTGAAAATATGCATACTTTGTAAAACTTGTAAAGACTTAGTATAAATGATGATTACATTACTATTAGTTTTCACTATTAATTATATCAAAAGTTGTAATTATGAAACCTTAATTGGTGTAATCATACCTGCAAATATAGTTCTTTTTGCTTTATTTAGTTTAAGGTAGATCCTTATGTAGCCCGAATGGTCTCAAACCCAATATGCAATTGAGGTTGACATTGATCCACTGACCCTCCTGCTCACACCTCCCATGTACCAGGATTCTGGGTACAAAACACCACATCTGGGCAAAGGTTTCTCTAAAACTCTATTGGCAACTCTCCTTAAGAGAAACACAAATCTTTTTTTTTTAATATATTGATAAAAATAATACTTATCTTGTTTAGAAATCCAGAAAATTGTGTTACAGAAAGTTGAAATTTTGCCATAGCAATTACAAGAATGCATGCAGTGCATCATTGAAAGCAGAAAAACAAATGATACAGACCTTAAATGTTCTGCTTCCTGCCTAGAGACAGTTTTCAGAAGTGCAAAGTAGGGTGAGCAGATAGCCTAGCAATGTCAACAACCTACAGAGACAAAAACAGTACTCAGGAGGGTAGATGTAGTGAGAAACTTAAGGACAAAGTTCTAGAAAGGGGAAATGCCAAACACAGAGTATGAGAAATCAGAAACAATTACTCTGAGTCTCTGAGTTGATGCCACGTGCATATCCATGAAGCCAGCACAAAACAAAGGGCAGGGTGATCCAGAGAGGTCAAACTATGACTGGTAGCCGGGCTTGTGAGTCAGTCAAGCTGAAATCACCCAAAAGGAAATGACTTGATAATTGTATAGACCATTTACTTGACAGCAGGAGAATTAAACCAATAATATGGATAAGTCAATCAAGTATTAGCTATAAAATAATAAGCTTCAAATCTTATTGACGCAAAGAGAAAAATGCTAACATAAAATAATGATTCATAATGACAAAGATTATGAAAGTACTTGAGAATTTAATGAAAACAGAGAAGAATAATTCAATATAGATTTAAAAAAAGAAAGAAAAAAACTATATACTTACAATAAATGTTTGTTGTTGTTGTTATTATTGTTGGTTTTGTGTTGTTTTAAGTTTCTGAGCCTCTTGTTTCTCCATTAGTTTTATTCATCTTCAATATACAAATAATCACCTACTCTGGCAAGAAGATGCACAAACATAAAAAAATGCCCGATTTCAAAAAAAGAAGCATGAAGCTGTAGCTCAGTGGAAGCTAAATTTCAGTCTGGGATGGATGTTCCCCATCCCTGCATGTGTTGGAACAGGAGAGATGACTGATGAAGACACACAGGTCAATGTGAGGATGGGGCTTGCTACTGCTCATGATCTGTTCACATTGTGCTTAGTGGAAACAGACACAGTCGCACTTAAGATATAGAAAGAGAGGGCACCAGGTCTTGGAGCCACAATGGGAAAAAGAGAAACCAGAACAAATATTGTATGCCACAGTACAGCGTTAAGGCATCTGTTAAACCCCGGATGTCGGCCTGCGTGGGAGCTGAGTTGATCCACCTGGGGCCTCCCCTGGAACTCTTCTCTCCAGGAAAGGTGCAGGACTAGCATTCCTGCACTCACGCCACCACCTGTGCTGCTGCCTAACTGCAGCCACAAAGGGGCAAGGTCGGCTTTCAAGGAGCTGCTGCTAGCAAGGGACTTGGCTAGCTTTCCTGTTCCCAAGGCCATGGGGCTAACTTTCCTGTCTGAGGCAGGACAGTTCTGCCAAGGCCAGGGAGGGGTGGGTCCAGCTCACCACAGTTCTCAGGACATCAACAGGGCTGTAGGCTGCAATCTAGACCATAAGGCATCCAGGTGGCCTTTGGTGGTAACACTGGTCACAGACATCAACACAGACCTTGGCCACGGTAGGGCCATGGACACAAAGACCTGAGTGGCAGCTCAGGCTCTGAATCACTGTGGCCTATGGTGGTAGCCAACACCACAGATATCCACATGGTCTTTGGTAGTAACATGGGGTATTGACACCAATACAGACCCTGGCTGTGGTAGGGCCTCAGCACCAAATGTTTTACTGGGTGGAATTATTACCTAGGTAGACAAATCAGAAATCAATAACAATAAACTTAAAAACACATCAAGAAGCTAGGCAGTGGTGGCACACGCCTTTAATGCCTGCACTCGGGAGGCAGAGCCAGACGGATCTCTGTGAGTTTGAGGCCAGCCTGGGCTACAGAGTGAGTTCCAGGAAAAGGCACAAAGCTACACAAAGAAATCTTGTCTCAAAAAACCAAAACCAGTCATTGGATGGGGTTTCTAGCACGACAATAGGGTGTTTGGCCATCCTATCACCAGAGTAGGTCAGTTCGGGCTATTTCTCGACTATTGCCAGCAGTCTATTGTGGGGGCATCTTTGTGGATTGCTGTGGGCCTCTCTAGCACTTTGTTTCTTCCTATTCTCATGTGGTCTTCATTTACAATGAACATTCCTTGTGTTCCCTCTCTGTTCTTGATCCAGTTGGGATTTCCCGCTCCCCCAAGTTCTCTTTCCCTTGACCCTTGCCCTCATTACCCCCACTCACGTCCAGACTGTTCATGTAGATCTCATCCATTTCTCTGTCATTGGGTGATCCCCATGTCTTTCTTGGGGTCCTGTTTTCCAGGTAGCCTCCCTGGTGTTGTGAGTAGCCGTTGCAGATATCCACAGTCAGGCCCCAGGTGGAGCTCTGGGAGTCCAATTGGCGAGAAGGAGGAGGGTTTATGTGAGCAAGAGTTGTTGGGACCAGGGATGGATGGAATACAGAGACGAGTGGTCAAACGAATGGAAACACATGAACTGTGAACCAATGGCTGAGGGGCCCCCAACTGGATCAGGCCCTCTGAATGGGTGAGACAGTTGATTGGCTTGATCTGTTTTGGAGGCATCCAAGCAGTTGAACCAGGTCCTGTGCTCAGTGCATGAATTGGTTGTTTGAAATCTGGGGCTTAGCAGAGACTCTTGGCTCAGCCTGGGAGAAGGGGACTAGACCCATCTGGACTGAGTCCACCAGGTTGATCTCAATCCTTGGGGGAGTCTTTGCTCTGGAGGAGATGGAAATGGGGGGTGGGCCGGGGGGAGGGGGG
>CABHPR010129442.1:0-19094 GCA_902168415.1 Peromyscus melanophrys | reverse complement strand
AAAAAAAACATGTCAATAAAATTTTTCCAAATTCAAGACAGAAAATTCTGAAACACAGCTAACTAACTAAATTAATGACTTGTATTGTATATTACAGGCCATGTATAATTGGAGACTGGAAAAGATGCAGACTAGAAAAAGCATTTTGACCAAGTAATAGGAAGTCTTTCCTAATTGAAAGAAAAATATAAACCTATAATTTTTTCATCAACGTATTCTAAACTGGACACGTTTTTTAGATTATAAAAACAAATACAAAATGTATAATGTTACTTCAGGAAACTGGTAATATCATCAATACCTTTGAACAGAAATATGAAAAAAGGAACTAAACCCAGGTCCCATACAGATAATCAAACATAAACAATACTATACATGATACTAACTTTACAGTGTGTAAAATAATAAAATGACATATCAAAATGGGTACAGAGCAAAAAAAATCTCGTCTCAAAAGAAAAAAGAAAATGCTTTTTTTTTTCAATGAAATGACAATGTGATACCCCTTATCTGATGTTAATGAAATCATAAATAGTACCATGGTAGATAAATAGAAATAGTATAGAATATAGAAACTTTTAAAGTATAATTTCAAGGCTCCATATTTTACTTGTTGGTGAGAATTGTAGAGAAAGTTATTATTTTGATGATGTGGATTTTGTGTCTTGATTATGGACTAGTTGCAAAAAAACTAAATGAAAAATAAATTACAACTACACATGTAACAAATATAAACTGAAGATTGAATATTGATGAGGATAAGTTAACATGTAATATTCTCTCTATGAACATTTGAATATGTTTTGGAACAGTTACTGATTTTAGTCTGGGATATTTTATTTCAGACATCTGTTAGATATATAGCACATAAATCAATAAATAATTTCCATATTATGTTGAGGCCTTTGAACCATTTGGGATTGAATATCTTGCAAGGTGATAAGTACAGATCTGTTTAGGTTCTTACATGCAGCCATCTAGTTTCACCAACACCATTTGTTGAAGATGCCTTTTTTCCACAGTTTTTATTTCTGGATTCTTTATCAATTATTGGGTGTTCATAGGTTTGTGAATTTATGCTTAACTATTTAATTCACATTCATTGATTAATGAAGTTCTGTGGATTGTAGCTTCATTATCATGAACTTAACAGCCAATATTTACATGTGACCAAATACATGCCCTATTTGTCTGAGTTTAGGTTTCTTCACTTATGTTGATTATGTTTTTCTAGTTGTATCCATTTACCTGACAATTTCATGTTTTCATGTTTTTAACAAGTGAGTAATACTCCATTGTATAAATGTACCACACTTTCTTTATACAGTCATCCTTTGAGAGACATCTAAGTTTTTTTTTTCAAATTTCTACCTATTATGAATAGAGCAGCAATGGTCATGATTAATCAAGTGTCTCTGTGATAGGATGATGTGTTCTTTGGGTATATGCCAAAGAGTGGTATAGCTGGATCTTGAGGTAGATGGAGTTCCATCTTCCTGAGGAAGTATTGCACTGATTTCAACAGTGGCTATCCAAGTTAGCATTGCCACCAGCAATAGATGATTACTTCCCTTACTCCATATCCTCGCCAAATAACGGAGGGATCAGAGCCCCAGCTGGGCATTGCAGTACCTCCATTGGGTGACATATATAATTGAGTTGTTAGCCAAATAGATCTAATGGAAACACCAAAACAAAACAGATTTTTGCAAGATTATAGATTGCTCTCCTCAAACACCTATATTACTCATTGAACATGGAGAAGTCAAGCTGGTGCCTACCAAGAGTCTTCACTCCTATGGACTACTGTCCTGAGTACTTGAAAGTTCTCTTTACACTACCAAAAGAGGAACGTAAATGCCTATCCAGCTACAAACTATTTGATCTATAATGATGACCTGCCTGCATTTTCTATTGTAGTGGCTCTCAATCTGTAAGTTGTGATCCCTAGAGGCCATTAGAAAACACAGATATTTACATTATGATTCATAATATTAGAATAATTACAGTTTACTTAGGGAATATTACATCCCTATGAGGTCTTTGATGTAGTTGAAGACTAGATAGTTATGATTTTCCTTGGTTATGATAAAAGATAAATTATACAGGAAACTTTAGACTCAGAAATATAGGATAGATAGAATATTTTCTTTAATTTTACAAAATACAAATAGACTACATATTGTAACTATAATTCTTGCTTGATAACTGTTCTATTATATATAATTTTACTATCTTAAAACCTTCCTTTTAAATAGAAAGAAAAGGCAAATGATGAGTTGTGTTGCTCTGATTGGTTAATAGATAAAATGCTGATTGGTCAGTAGCCAGGCAGGAAGTATAGGTGGGATAAGCAGACAAGGAGAATTCTGGGAAGAGGAAGGCTGAGGAGGAGACACCAGCTTACCATCCAGGGAGCAGGATATAATGGCACACAGGTAAAGCCATGTAACACGTGGCAACGTATAGACTAACAGAAATGGGCTGAGTTTAAGTGTAAGAGCTAGTCAGTAATAAGCCTGAGCTGATGGCTGAGCAGTTTTAATTAATATAAGCCTCTGTTTGTTTACTTGGATCTGAGCAGCTGCAGACCAGGCAGGACACAGCAAAACTTTTAGTTACAGATGCCCAATCAAATCCCTTTGCTCAGGGAATCCAGAACAAGAGAAGAAGAGGAGATAGAGAAAGTTACTAAAACCAAAATGTGCTTCTTTGAAATGCTTGTTCCAACTGACATTCCTTGCTATACTGAAGATAAAAATTGGAAAACATAAACAATGAGAGAATGATTCATCCTATCAATCACACAGATATTAAAAGGCCCAGCAAAGGGTTAGTTTTTTTTATATATTGCACCTTAAATTTGGAAAATGAGAGAAAATAGGCAAGTTATTTGGGAATCATATGTTATAGATATTGAATCAAGGATAAATAAAGTCCCCCTATCACTATGTTTATCAATGAAAATGAATTTTACTTTACAACATTCTGCAGAGAAAGTCATAACAAAAGCATACCTTAAAATCAAGTCCTTTAACTGATGATAAATTTAAAAATTTTAAAGATATAATAATTATATAAATATGAATATTAACCTACATTTTCTAAATTATTTCATAAGTTCAGCATTATACTAATCATAAAATCAGAATCAATCCAAAATAAAACAATCCAATAAAGAAGTACTAAGATAACACATGATCCTGTGGATACATATGAAACTCTTTTCCAGTTGGTACAATAAGTACAAATTAAATGAAAATGAGTCATAAATGTATAGGTCCATCTCTAAAACACAGAGAAGTGTTGGTGGAAATATTTATCACATTGAGATACTCAAAATTTAATTCTATTTTCATTAAGCATTAAAAACCTAGATAAATTAAAATTCATCAACACAATAATAAAATTTCTGTTTGATTAAAAGGTACATTTAAGATTCTGAAAAACAAGCCATAGGCTGAAAGTAAATATCTGAAAGAAACATCAGAAAATACTTCTTGCTATGTAAATCAAGAAATTAAGGCAAATGATTAAATTTAAAAACAGTTAAACCAATATTTACAAGGCAAGTTGTACAAATGATACTGTTTCGTTATTCATCTAAATGTGAAAGAGAGCCATGGTGAAGTATCAATTAATTCTCAGGAAAGGCTACACACAATTGAAAGACATAGTGAATTTAGCACATGCATGTTGAACGTAGATTAGGTGGGGTTGTAAACTTTGTTGTTTATGACTCACATAGAAAGCCAAGATGCTATAAATCTGGAGAGTACTTTGCAAATTTATTATAAAGTTGTACATACACCACATGGCCAGAAACTACATTCGTAGGTATTTATTAATGAAATATGAAACGACAGACTATGTGAAGATTTATTCTTAAAAGAGCATTAAAAAAGATGCATGATGACCAAAATCCAAGATGAAAATCCACCAGTTATGTATTTTAAGGCGATGTGATGAATTTGACCTGAACATCACAGTATACCCCATAAATAGGTATTTATGTGTAAAATTTTAAATTTAATTAAATATCTTCATGTCCACCTTAAATGTAGATATATTAACTTGAAAAGAAACAGAAAGAAAAGTTAAAAAAATTACATAATCATATAATGAGGAAATTGTTCTACACTCAAAATTAATTAATCATACACATTGCTATATAGATAAATTAATTTCATTAAAGCAGGAAAACTGCCTAGCAAAAGAAGTACACAAATTCTAATTTAGGGCAGGTGATAATATGGGAATGTCAAAGCTACTTCAAATCACCAATAGCTTACTGCTTCACTATGGTTGGTGTGCACCTTACAGGGCAAGTGTGCAGACACGCTGTTGGTATGTGAAACTCATTTCAAAAGAATGTGACTATTTCTAATTAGTGACCACATCATGTATCAAGATTTTGGTTTTATCCATATAGTTGCAGAGTTTGTCAAATATCATTCAACTTTAAACATTGGGTGTTTTCTATGGTGTGTGAATTGATTCTGAAATGTTGATGAACTTTGGAAAGATTCCTGAAGTCCTCTAATGAATTCCAAAAAAAATTATAGAAAATAATGAATAAAAAAATCATAGTAGAAACTCTCCCATTCCCAAAATTTCCACCCTTTCTCACAATATTACTCAACATTTCTTTCGGATTTGTAAAAAAACTTATTACTCTTTGCCATTTCTCACCAATCTAAGTGTCCATGTTTCTCAGGAACTCAGCATTTTAATTGTGTAAAGTAGACTAAAAATTCTTAGATTTCTCACAATGATCAAAAGGCACAAATCATGTTAAAACATACAAACAAACAAATGAAAAACAAGAAATACACATAAAAATGAAAATAATAAAAGAAAATATAAAGGGAAGGAGATAGTGGTTTGACATTGTATTTTAAATAATTATAAATGTGTTGTTTTTATCATTAGTCTCATATTCTTATTACATAGCATATATTCATCTTATGTTAATACAAGTTATAAATGACTGAGTTAAGACTCCTCGTAAGGAAATGCATCAGTGTCATAATTTTGCAGTATTGATTCTTTTTCATTTTCCCTATATATTTGGGATTTTCTTGAGAGAGTGATCACTCCAATTATCTTTACCTTACAGAACCTTATTACCAGGAAGTAAATGATAAATGTTTGCTGCCATATGGACTATTTCTGGAACTCTTCACCATCATCTCCTCCTTCTGCTGCCTGCAATGCTTTGGGTATCATTATAGCTCTCTTATAGCACTAATCAAAGCCTTCCTGATGAAGGTGACCATCTGGTAAATGTATAAAGCAGTCATTTGAAGTCAATGCATCAAGCCTCTTGGCTGGGTTGAAGTTGAGGCACACTTTCTGATTCACGTTCTGGTCACATTTTGATTTTCATGGATAAAAAGAATCTCTGTAAAAAGAAAGAAACCTCTTATTGTATAAATAAATAAGATTGATGTGGTCATTAGACTCTGGAATCCCAAACGGAAGCATCACTGCAAACAAGATTGTATTTCTGAAAAGTTTTTTTTTCTTTTTTTTAAAATCTAAATTCAGAACTCTGGCATGTTTCAGACGATGTATAAGAGAGCATGGGTGAGCAGAGATTTCTGAGAGAACACACAAAGCTGATTAAGGGAGTATTCTCTGAGGTAATCAACCAGACTTTTGCTGGTGAGTGATCCAACTCTGTGGAAAGAACATGGTTCTGTACTACATAAGCAAGTAAGATATTTTCACCTGCAGAGCAAGAGCATTAACATGTGTGTAGCATGGCAGTAACAAGAGGTCATCCATAAAGCTGTGATGAGTTGTTTAAATGATGCTTAATTAAAGGAACCTCTGAAGAAGTTATCAAACTTCTTCAGAAAGAAACGACAAAGAGAATGCCCACTTTGTGGAATGATGTCCACCAAACAAACACTGCTGAGAAGGAAAGCACGTGATTGCCACATTTCCACCATCCAGGCACTCAAGAACATGTTTCAAGAACCGATTAACTTATTAGCTCAGGCTAACAGGGATGATAAGAGTGCAAAGCAAGCGAATTCTGGTTTCCTCATCATATTGGAGATGAGGTGTCACACTTCAGTTTGGAAACTGTTTTATAAAAAATGGCATGAAGAACTTGATTTATTGTCAGGGTGGGATTATCTTCTCATATGTCAACTTAAGTGAACTTCTCTAGGGTCTTAATCCTGGGGACCTTAAGAGAGATATAGAAGGATATTAGTGAGATTTTCCCCATGTCAAATTATGTTCAATGATTCCCTCATTAATTAATGATTATACAAAGAAGAAATGTATAGTATAAGTGAAGCTCACCAGAAACCATAGAATTGTTGAGATGGCTGAAAGTCAAATTTAGTTTTTCCATGTATCATTTAATATACTTTAATACAGTGCTTTGGTAGAAAGTTTATTATTTCAACAATTTAATAGAATGTGTGTTTTATCAAGAGTATTTCATGTTTTGAAGCAAAAACCATGCATATCATCATAATACTTAATTTGAAGATTCTGATGACAACATAGTGATGTCATACAATAACTTGGGGTAGAGCATGGCACAAACATTGATTATGTGTACTTCTATTGTTTATTTTCCATTCAACAAATAACATGCTTGTTTATGGAATATATTAAATATACTATTCAAAAGTATTTTCTTTCTTTATTCTAATAAGTATATCTGGATTTAAACAACACACATAAGCTAATTATGCTGTTAGCAATATACTCCCAAATTGTTATACTATCATTTTACATTAATAAATAGGACTTTAAATAGTATAAATTTTAGTTTAAAATATATAACTTTGAACTCAATTTTCTTTAAAGTTCTATAAGAGTAAGTTGCCTTTTACTTATGGAAGAAGTAGATTTGAGTTTTGTGTGAAGTGTACTTTCAAAAGTGTATAATACAAAGTGAATAAGTTTGCCAAACAAGGGAATTCTTACAGGTATTCTATTCTGCATTAACTCTATTCCAACACAGATTTCAGGAGATTCCGCTGTGACTTTTAATCATTAACATTTCTTCTTTTAGAACAAGGTTGCATATTTTTATACTCTGTTTTGTGATCTGAATGCCCACCTATATAATTGCAGTCAAATTAAAATGCCCATCAATAAAATTATGTTTCAATAATTTCTATACAAATATATGATGTGCTGCTATTAGTCCAATATTATATCATTACATTACCAGAGCTCTTTTTATTGGATGCCCTAATAGATGAGTTTGTTCATATTGGCCTCCCCTCTAAATCTGTGCTAAGAGTTTGTAACACAATCATTTATTCAGTGGTCCAGATAAAATAAATAATTTAATAAGACACTTAAATACAGGTTTTCAAACCCAGGAACAGCTAATAGAAAAGTCATAATATTCAATGTTTACTGTTCTTGTATACTTGCTAGGAAATATGAACCAGATCTCCTTAGTCACTGTGTTAGCCTGGTTGCAAGTGATTTAGAAATTTCAAAGGCTAGTCAGTATTATTGATAGTTTGTATAAAAGTTTTATAAGAATTCCAAGGCTCTTGCTTCTATTTTGTTAATACATTCTCACAATATTTAGGGAATGGGTATGCTAAGGTGTTTATGTACTGTAGGTAAAAGAGTAATTGTCTATAGCCCTATAGTCCTCATTAACAGTATAGAAATACACAGTATGGTATCTCTGTGCAAACTTTTCTAAGTTACCATACCATAACTGTACAGAAATTATTCAAAAAATATTTATTGTATTTTTCTCTTTATGGGTATTTGCATGCATTTTTTTCCTGTGAACTGTATGTATATCTGTTCTTTCAGATGTCAGAAAGTGGTGTTGGATTCCCTGGAAATAGAATTTCAGATGTTTGTAAACTGCCATGTGGGTGCTGAGAATGGAGCAGAGGTCCTCCTAAAGAGCAGCTGGTGCTCTTACTAGCATATTTCGAGAAACAACTTGAAAATTTACATGTCAATATTCTCCAAGTACTTTTACTAATATATTTTATTAAATATAGTCCATATGCTTCTAAATAATGAGTATGGAGCTAAACTTATGTACCCTCTGATAGGACAAATTGGTTTCATAAGAGGCAGATAGTTCGCCGGGTGGTGGTGGCGCACGCCTTTAATCCCAGCACTGGGGAGGCAGAGCCAGGCGGATCTCTGTGAGTTCGAGGCCAGCCTGGGCTACCAAGTGAGTTCCAGGAAAGGCGCAAAGCTACATGGAGAAACCCTGTCTCGAAAAAACCAAAAAAAAAAAAAAAAAAAAAAAGAGGCAGATAGTTCACCAAAACAGAGAGGGTATGAAAAGGGCATCACTTGGAGCCCTATGAACTTGTAACCAAACTAAAAAATGAAATTGAACAAAACAAATCAAAACAAAAACTAATAAACAAAAAGGGGTCATACCGAATGTGGGAGAAAAAAGTTGCTTTTAGTAGGTTAGATGATTTAACATAATCTCCAGTGCCAAGATTGAGTTAACTATGAGCTGTTGGTATAGGAGGTCCTAGAGGCTTTGAAAACATTATAAACTCTTGTGTTTTCTCTTGGTTAAGACTATTATTCAAGACACTGCAAGCTTCAGTTTCATAGTACATAGAAATCAAACTAGAGCTAAGCTGGAAGCTTCCTGTCTCCCCCACTAGCTAGTTTTCATCATCCTAGGGGCTGATATGCAGGATGCCAAGGTCGAGAAATAGCTCCAGTGTTATTACCCAGTTTTGAGCACTACAAAATAAAACACGAGCCTGCCAGACATGAGGTACATATTTGTGCAAAAGTGGCAAGAACTTTATGGAGATAATCAAAACAAAACATCAAAATACTCTGAGTTGGAGGCCTGTTCCATGAGAGGGATTCCATGTCCAGTATTGTAAATCTAGTGAAAAGCCCATGGCACCTGAAGTCATCAGCCTTTGTGTGTGGTAGTGAATTACTGTTGTTCACCTAAATTGAAATGTCTTCTAAATATTTATCCTTGTTAACTAAAGAAAAAGCTACTATCTCTCTTAATCAGAGAAATCCCTCTTTCCAGAGAATGGTGGTCTATGCAGTACTTCAGGATTATACAAGGTCCTAAGAATAAGTGGTAGATGAGTAACCAGCTTTACATAAGACATTTTACCATGTCCTCCAAACTCAGGAAACATTGCAAATAGGAATCAGAAATAGTGTAAGAGCCAGAAGGTAAAGGACTGTTAAATGGTCCGATCTGGGTAAAACATCATCATTGCAATTGCAAACTGAAAAAGTCTGCATCCAATCTGCACAAGAATAGTCCTATGTATATAGTTATGTATAGATGGCAGATGGGTTCAGGGAGATGGGGTAGTCATTTTCTTGATATTATTCACTGGTGGCCATGGCAGGCTCCATTGGATACTTGTTATCACACAGATGGACCAGGTAAATCTAAATGGGTCATAAATAACCCAAAATTCTTGAAAATGGGAACTAAATTGGTAGGGAAGGGGAAAGTTTCATCACTCTCACTGAAAGATAAGGTAGCATCAGGGGAGAAAGGAATCAATATGTATTATATACATGTACAAAACTATCAAAGAGCCAACATGGGTAATTTTTAATTAATTAATTAATCTCTTATATAATACATACTGACCACAGTTTCCCCTTCCTCCTTTCCTCCTAGTCCTCCCCCCAACCTTTCCTTTTGCTTAGATCGAATTCTTCTCCAATTCCCTTCAGAAAACAGTAGGTCACCCAGGGATATCAACCAAGCATGCCATAAAAATTTACCATAAGACTAGGCACATACCCTTATACCAAGACTGAATGAGGTCACTCAGTAGGAGGAAAGGGGCCCAAAAAATAGTCAAAAGAGCCAGAGACAGCCCCACACCCATTATTAGCAGTCCCACAAGAACACCGAGCTACATATCTATAACATGTATTCAGAGGATGTAGGTCTGACCTATCCGTGCTCCCTGATTGTCACTTCAGTCTCTATGAGACCTGGTTCCTTGATTCTGTGGGCCAAATTCCTGCAGTGTCCTTGTCCCCTCTGGTTCTTACAATTCTCCCTCCCTGCTCTTCAGTGGGATTCCCTGAGCTCTGCCTAATGATTAGCTGTGGGTCTGTGCATCTGTTCCTATAAAAAGTGGTATTATGGATGAATGGAAGGTGAAGATGATCACTGGTTAAGATTTGTTGTTTCTTACCCCAGTCAAGAGGCATAACATTTTACAAACCATTCCCACAGATTCTCTTGAACAGTCTTAACTTTGGGCTTTCTTAGTGTAAAAGTGTATTTCTAACACTTACATTGGAAATAGATTTTAAGTATTTTTCTCTATATCTGATTATCAGTTTACAGGATTTCTAAAGTTTTTGCCCTTTCTTTCAGTTTAAGAAATCAGATACTTATTGTTTTTCAAAAGTATTTAAATTTAAGATTATTTGAAAATCTAATATAGGTTAATAGATTCATTAAGAAATTTGTTATTTCTACAAGTGGATGTTCAATGATGAGCAAAGCAGACTCTTCTATTAGTTCTGTGTGGAGTGCAGAGGTATAAATGAAGATTCCTGTCTAGAGCCTATAGTCTGTCAGACACAATATAATGTAATCTTACCATCAAGGACAGTAAATTATTAAATAATATAGTGTGTTATAAGAAGAGTAAGTAGGTAATGCACTTTGAATATTTATTCAAAGGGTTATGGCAAAAGAACTAATAAATTTTAGTAAGGCTTTCATATTTTTATGTGCCATGTGCTCAAATTTACTCCTGTTTAAGTACACTTGTGTTACCTACTTGAATTTTAATTCTCTGGATAAAATTCTTTGGCTATTAGAAACAGAGAAATATGGTTGGGAATTTAGTCAATGGTAGATAGCAAGTTTGTACAAGGAACTGAGTTCAATCTGCAGGAAAGGAGCAATTGCATGGACAAGGGTCCAAGAGTGTTCAAATTCCTTTTCCACCTTGATTTTGGCAGACTAGAAATAATATGATTGTAGGAAAACAAATTGACATAGGAACCTGAAGAAGTTATCAAGTCTTTTATCCCTCCCTGCCTCTTGTTTCTTATTGTGGTAAGAACAATGTGTTTGGCATCTCTCATTCCTTATTTTTATTTACCTCACAGCCCCATTACCTAAAGTGGATTTTCTCTGATTTTATGGACAAATAAACAAACAAAGCTGGAGAAGCATATTGATTAACTAATTTTAAGTGCACACACCTGGGATAATTAAATTATAATATTATAATTGCAGGGAGGGTATTGGAGCATGTGCCTACATTCATAACTAGGATTGTGAGATGCCAGCCTTATCCAACTAACATGTTGGAGGCTCAGAAATAGTTACTCAGAGCAGGAAAGAGTGAGATTTAGTCACACACAAAATCAGCTACAAATAGTGTATTATGGCTCTAAGAAGAACAAAAACCCAACACAGAAAAGACAACAATTACATCACAAATGAGAAGTGCAGCACCTTGGCAATGGTGGTCCAAATGTCATTTAAGAATCTAGCATGGAAATAAGAAAATAGAAAGGGTACAACCAACTTAAAAATAACTCAGTGATTCAATGTGAATTTCCTATAAGTTTATGGATATTAATTTTATCATGTGCGTTTCTATTCACCTACAATCATTTGTTGTACAGGAAACATGGATTTATTAAAGGTAAATATTGTCACATAGAAATTCAATTAATAATATATATATGTAGAGAATTAGAGTTGCTATTTGGATGTGTTAGACAGCTACCAGTGTAGAACTGAGAGGCAATCCATAATCCTTTTGGATACTTCAGTTGTGCTCAAGTGTACGTGGAAACCAGACCACAGCATCAAATATTGCTCCTCAGGTGTCATTCAACTCTTTTTCTCTTTTGACACAGAGTATCTCACTTGCACCTAGGGCAAACCAAGTACGATAAATTGACTGTCCAGAGAACCTGAGAGATCAACCTGTTTCTGTCTGGCTAGCACAGGGATTCTAAGTACGGCCCAACATGTCTGACACTGTGTGTGAGTAGTGAGTATGACAATCAGATCCTCATATTTGAGAAACAGCCACATTACTACTGAGCAGCTCTCAACTCCCCTTTGTAATATTTCTAAACTTGGGGTTTTTTTATTCTTAACAAATGCAACATACAGAGTGTTGCTTGGATTCTAAGGGCTCCCTCAGGGGAGGAGATGAGAAGGCATAGCATCAACGACACAGACACTGGGAGTCAGTTGAAAGCAAATAATGAACTCACTTATTCAATAACAGAGAAGGCCTTATATACTCTCCTCCCAGCACCCAGTCTGTGTGGTCATCCCTCATTAGCTGGGCACAATTAGGAACTCTGACAGCAACTGTTGCCAGGCCTTCAGGCAGACTCTACATGATCAGGAACTCTGACATCAACTAGGAACTCTGACAGCTCCTGTTGCTAGGGCCTCACAAAGACCTCAGGTTGGTTTTTAAGGAGTACATTATGAGCATGCCTTGGCTACTGGTCTGAGCCAATTCCCTTGACCCTAAGGGCCTGTCCTACTACATATACACCCTTTTATTTTATTACATAGGCACTCAGCAGGAGTTGGAGGTCTTTGCTTTGACCTTGTTGATCCTGCCTCAGGAGGGTTTAGCAACTGGACTGTGCCTATATTAGGTTGGCTTGCCAAACAAGCTCTTACCTGTCTTTGACTACCAGCCTTCGAAGAGCATCCATCCCTGGGGAGTCATCCCAGGTGGGGAGTGTCAGGCAATAGCCTTTTGAATTTCAGACATGCATAACCTCCTGTGGAGGGCTATGACTTGGATGTCTAAGAGATAGTAACACCTATAGAGTAGCCTTAGTGGCCACCTGTTGTTGTTGGATGTGCTGTAGGAGACACTTAAAAAGGAGGAAGATTGAAAGCACCACCCCACCAATCAAAACATAAGTGAAATCCAGGAGTATCAAACAGCCTCTTTATATCATGCCAAACCTTTTCAAAAAATAGTCAAAGGCCATAATCTGTGCTCTTGTCTGATTTAATTGGAAAGTTTCATATGTTAGTTGTAATGGATAATAGAGAAACTTAGCTGACCATGGGCTCTTAATATATTTAGCTAGTTCCTATCCTGCTAAACTAATGTTCCTCATCTCAAAAGACATCATACAAAATGAGGAAAACCAAGGCTCCACAAGTCTTCAGCCTTTAGAGGGGCAATGAGAGCAAGAAAGAGGAGTATATACATTACCCATCCTGGGTAATTTTCTTCTTTGTGAAAGCAGACTGATCTATGACCAAGCACACATCTCTTGCTGGAATCCATATTGGTATAGTGACACTCTGAGGGAAAACACAAGCATACCTATGGGTTAACTGGGGGGAGGGGGGTTTGGCGGCTGCCATTGGTGGGAGATGGGCTCTCTCCATCTCACCAGGGGTCATGTTCCTTGGCAGAGACACCTAATGCTTGTTGGCTCTGCTGAGACCCTTGTAGGGCCTTGAGGGCCAGATCTGAGACCTGTTGAAAACAGACATTCAAACCATTCTGTGCCTAATGCACAGGATGGGCATATTTCCCATACCCTGTGAGCATATCATAGGTCACTGGGACATTAAGCAAGTTTTTTGTTGAGGCCTTGGATTCTGTGTGGTCATCATATGCTGATCTCCAACTGAGAAAGAGTACAGACTCCAACACAGCTTTAAGCAAATGGTACCAATGGAAATTTGTTTGTAACTCCATCGGCCATTGAGCAAAGACTGCTGAAGGTAGGAGGAATCTGAGCTTGATTCATTGGCTGCCTTCCTGATAAGGGAGAGATCAGCTATAGGGGTGGAAATCCAGGGCTGGTCTTTGGCATTTGGGCCCATATTGACTGGGAAGGCTTTTATGGGCCTACAGACTGACAGTGGTGCAGGCTGTGAGGGTTGTAAGACATCTGGCACTGTAGAAGCATAGCCACCTCCTGAGGCAGGCTGGTATTGAGATTGATTGCCCCAAGAATACTGCAGCAGAGGAGTATCTGCCAGCAGTGGTGGTAGAGTAGAGGGGATAGCAGCACATAACTTACTGACAGCTGCCTTCTCCTTGACAGATGTTAGGGGGCCCATGTTGAAAGCTATGTTCACCTTGCCAGATTTCAGGGGGCCCAAACTGACAGTTAAATTCTTCTTGACAGGTTTCGTAGGGCCCAAGCTGACAGATTTCTCGGGGCCCAAACTATCTGTCTCCTCATCATTGACTATCATAGAGATATCTGACAGGGAATTGGTAGGGGTGATGAAAAGTTTACCCATCTTTTCAACAGGGTGAAAATTTGTATTGATCCCTTATGTCCTGTGCTTAGTGGGGGACTTTCATGGTTTTTTAGGCCATGGCCGTATGCCCATACAGTGTCTCTGGACAAGGAATGGTGATTGGGAGCTGAGTCTTGGTTCCACCTCCCCCAGGGGGGTCAATCCTTATGTGTAGGTGCCAGGTGAACTGAAGTGGGAAAAAATGTGCCTTCCTAATGGAGTGGGCACACAAACATGGCAGACAACACAAAAGAAGAAAAGAAGTAGGGGTCCCAATGCTTACCTGCCAAAGGGACCAAAAGGACACAACACTGAGGGGCCTTCTCACTGAAACACATCGTCTTGGGGGCGCTGTCAAACACCGTGAGAGAAGAGAGGGAGATGATCAGAACTTGCACTGGGAGAAACAAAGTAACAGAAACCCCATATTCAAGCGCCAGATGTTGCTTGGGTCCTAAGAGCTCCCTCAGGGGAGGGGGTGAGAAGATATGGTGTCAACTGTGGTGTCAACGACACAGACACCCAGAGTCCATTGAAAGCAAATAATGAACTCGTTTAATCAATAACAGGGAAGGCCTTATATACCCTCCCAATACCCAGTCTGTGTGGTTGTCCCTCATTGGCTGGGCACAATCAGGAACTCTGACAGTGACTGTTGCTAGGCCTTCAGGCAGACTCTGCAGGATCAGGAACTCTGACAGCTCCTGTTGCCAGGCCCTCAGGCAGACTCCAGGTTGGCTCTTAATGAGTACATTATGTGCATGCCTTGGCTAATGGTCTGAGCCAATTTCCTTGACCCTATGGGCCTGCCCTACTACAGCAGAGTGCTAAGGAAAGAGTTAAGCCACTTGTCTGAATGTGGTTGATTGTGTGGACCACACTCTATTAGATAACCATGTGGAACACAGCTGTAACCTTCCAAACTTTAAATGCAATATTTCTTTGAAGAAATGCTCTGCTCTAAACCATGCTACATATAAGCTTATGTGCTGCTGTTATATCCAATGAGTTCACTACTCTTCTGCCTCATTATTATCAGGTCTAACTAATAATTTTGGCGACTGTTTCAACATATTAGTTGAAATATAATTGATTTTCAAAACACTGAGGATACATAATATATGCAGTTTGAGGGACATGATTTATATGTAAACACTTGTGATGCTATCACCACAATTAAGTAAATAGAAATAATATAGAAATATTATTTTTATATTTTATATATTTAATATACTAGATAAAATTTAAATACCCCCCTCTCTCTCTGTGTGTATGTGTCTGTGTGTGTGTGTGTGTGTGTGTGTGTGTGTGTGTGTGTGTGTGTGTGTGTGTATGTGTGTGTGTGTATTGTTGCTGTTTGGTTTTGCTCTTTTGTGAGGCCTGCCACCCAGCTCCCAAATAAATCACACACACAGGCTGATTCTAAACTTTGAATGCCTCACCTTAGATCGGCTTGTTTCTTGCCAGCTTTTCTTAATCTTAAATTATCCTGTCTACCCTTTGCCTCTGGTCTTTTCCCGTTTCTTCTGTATATCTTACTATCTTACTTTCACTCTTACTGTGTGGCTTGCTGTGTAGCTGGGTGGCTGGCTTCTGATGTCCTCCTTCTCTGACTACTTCTTCCTTCTCTCCCAGATTTCTCCTTCTATATAGTCTCTCTGCCTTCCCGGCCCACCAATCCTTTTTCCCACCTTACTATTGGCCATTCAATTATTTATTAGACCATCAGGTGTTTTAGACAGGCAAAGTACCACAGCTTCACAGAGTTAAACAAATACAACATAAAAAAGTAACATGCCTTAAAATAACACTACAACAGTGTACCACTTTCCATATCTGCTTTGTCTCCATTTATTTATATGTCTGGATCTATGTCTAATCATGTCTGCATGAAGTAAAAATGGGAGGCATCCTCTCAGTTAATTAAGTGCTTTAACTACAGGCACTATGCTATAGAGCTGAGCTCTCAGATTTATCCAGCATTACTGACGGTATGACTAGAAATGAAAAAGATGATTAAAACATGAAGTGCATGTAAATTATGCAACATCTATTATAAAGAGGTTTCAATAAGTATATCATTACAGAGCTTCAGCAAAGTATCTGTTGTTGTATATGACATGGTATCAATCCTATCTCAAACAATCAAGATAAGCCAGGGAGACTTCTTGTCAAATAACCCTGGGAACTATTGAAACAGCTACTAAATCTGAGAAGCCATTTACTCCATCTTTCTTCCTTGCCTGGGTGTAAACTTAATGAGGGAAGACAGTACATGTATTTAAATGCAGCTTAATTTTTAAAATTGTGTGTGTGTAGAAAAAAGAAAAAAAAAGAAAAAAAAAGAAAGAAAGAAATTGTGTGTGCGTGGGGTGTGTGTGTGTGTGTGTGTGTGTGTGTGTGTGTGTGTGGTGTGTTTCCAAACATGCAAATGTGAGTGCAATGCCCATGGAAGAAAGAACAAGCCATCACATTTCCCAGGGATTGGAGTTAGAGCCGGTTGTAAGCCACAATGTGGGCAATGCAAATCGATTTCAGGTCCTCTACAGGAGCAGCAAGTGCTCTCAACCTTGGAGTCACTTTTCCATGTGTTTTAATCTTTATCATTGCTCCCTCCAGAGACTAAGTATTTAGATAGCTGCCCAACCATTGTTCAGTAGAGGAATCACAGTAAAATGAACAAGACAATGTAGCATGAATCTTAAAAGTTCTTATTAATAAAATCAAACCTGAGCCAGGTATTGGGGTAAATGCTGGGAGGTCAGAGAAATAGAACAAGCCACAGCTACCCTCACCTGGCCAACTTCTCGGCTGGTCTTGCTTCCTCAGACTGGAAGCCTCTATGTCCTCATATCCAAATGACTCTCAGCTGAACTGCTGCTAGAAGCCTGAATGCTTAACCAGCCCAATGCTTCTCCAGGCCAAATGCCTCTCCAAGGCAAATGCCTCTAGTTTCTGGTCCTCACGCCTTATATACCTTTCTGCTTTCTACCACCACTCCCTGGGATTAAAGCGCGCTTTCTGGGATTAAAGGCGTGGGTCACCATGCTTGGGTGTATCCTTGAACACATGAATTTCTGCCTCTGGTATGCTAGGATTAAAGGCGTGTGCTACCACTGCCTCCTAACTTCTATGTTTAATATTGTGGCTGTCCTGTTCTCTGACCCCAGATAAGTTTATTAGCATACACAATATTTTGGGGAACACAATACCACCACATTCTAACACCATACTATAAAAAGGCCCTCAATATCTCTGCATTCATAGAATGATATGTGAACTCTCTACCACATTACAGGAGATGATCCAATACATTATATAAGGATAAAGGACTTAAAATTGAAATGAAACAGAATAGAAAGTAACGATTCTAAAACTGTTAAGGGTTTCAGTATTTCATCATTTGCAAGGCATTCTCAAATATACCCATACTAGAATGCTAATTCATTTGAACAACATTATTTGGAATTGCATATTTATTCTATTTCCACAATCAGTGAATCAAGTTTATTTCTGTTTGAGATGAAGGAACAATTAACTCTCAAGCATTTGTGATCACTCATGAGCCAGACCTATTTACTGATGAGAATTGGTTCTTAGAAGTTATAAGACATTATCTCCAGTTGAATGTATTGACATGATTTGCTGAGAACAAGAATCATCACACGATGATTTTTTCTTTCTGATAACATCCTTCAATATAATATTTTTCCTTGCCCTGTTGGAACTCATTTTACTCTTATGTCCTCAAATCCTTCAATAGCTCTCATCTCTCTTTACATTTGTGAGTCTGCCACAGGCATTATGAATATTCTTCTCTTCTAATGTTACATGTTTCTTTGCATTTCAAGGCCTCACCTTCCTCAGTGAGTACTGAGGATATTTTCAAGATGCTTTTTGATGCCTTCTTTCTCCACTTCAAATTGGAAAAATCCATTGTGAAAAAAAAATACCATTCTCTCTGAACTAGTGATTAGTATTATTTCATGTTTTAGACAATAGTTATAAGTGCTTTGATTATTTTTATTTCCATTTATATAAAATTATTTTTACTTTGGCCTGCTAGAACAATTTTGTTTTTCTAATTTTAGCACTGTGACCACTGATTTAAATAAGAGTGGGAATAAATTATTTTATATAATTGGGTATTTTATATAAGCATTTTGCTCTTATATGCTTTTTAAGAAACTATATTGTCATGTAATTCTAGATATATATTTTCATATAAATTTTGACACTTTAATAAAACACATCAAAATTTAAAATAAACATTTTATTTAAAATTTTAAACATTTTATTTATTGATTATGTGTTTGCTTATAGTTTCTAGAGCTTAGTTTTCAGACGAAATTGAGTTTAGTTTTGTGTTCTTACTGCTTTTGGTAGCATCTTATTGCTTCATAATAAGAACAATGCTTTTTTTTCTTTCTACAATGCTAAAGTAATCTTACAGAAACAATCCAATCTAACTTCATAGTCTTCTAATTAGAATGCCTTAAAGTGGCATATTTGTTGTATGATATCAAAAAGTGCTTTTGAAAGGTTTAATTTAAACAGCACCATCTTTTCTCAATCTTGCTAAGTAAAACACCTTTAACAAGTAGTAAATCCTACTCAGTCCTTGATGAAGCTAAAGTTGGAGATGTCCAAATGTAGCTTTAAAGAATTGATACATTTTGATACAATGATGCAAATTAGTGCTATGCTTATGTTTTCAGTATGATCAAAATAAATATATGGGAAAAGGTTATATACATTATTTCCTCTATATTACTGAATAGATGTTAATAATAATGTTGTTTACCTGATAGTTGAAGATACAGAGGTTGTAAAATTA
>CABHPR010129440.1:6707-28216 GCA_902168415.1 Peromyscus melanophrys | reverse complement strand
TGTGTGTGTGTGTGTGTGTGTGTGTGTGTGTGTGTGTGTGTGTGTGTAAGTTACAAACTACTCGGTTTCCATATGGCTTTTTTGAACACCCTTAGTGTTAGGTAATTTTATATCTAACAGGATCAGGTTAAAGATATGTATTTTCTAAAGAATCATGTGAAAAGAACAGAATGCAACCAGCTTCTGAGTTTATAGGACCTAAGTAAACTTGAGCAGTTCCCGCAGATCTCAGAGATGCTTTGATACCCCTGGTAAGTTTGACGAGTCAATTCAAATGTACATACTGTGACTAATACGGCCTATTAGACCAGGGCACAGATGGATATTTCAATCAGCAGGAAAGACACATTCCCTTTTAGTGTGAAGACACATTCCCATTTAGTGTGAAAAACTCACAGGAGAACTATATCGTGGTTGAGAAAGTTAAGTGTTCATCTAGAAACTGAACATGATAAAATTTGCATAAAAGGTTGAGGAAATCCATCACAGGCAAACCTAAAATGAAATGGAAGCTTTCAACCATAAAATTCCCAGAAGTCATATTCAAGGAGCTGCGGTCATGGATGACCAAAGGTGACAGAGACGTGCCAGTAGACTAGATTCTCAGGCAGAAGTAGACCTTGAGGACCTAGTCTAGTTGCTGGTGTGACTAGCAGAAGTTCCAGCTGGGGCAAAGTGTCATGTCAAAGGGGAGTACAATGATGTTTATAAACTAAGAAGAAAGGAAGCATTGACAGAGGAGGCCACAGGGGTCCAAGGAAAACTAACAAGGGCTATGTTGGAGTGCGGAGCCCAGAAGGTAAATTTAAAGTGAGGTATAGCTTGGAAGTTGAGAAAGGAAGTTTTTCAGGGTCCATGCTATAGGGGATATAGGCAAAACAGTTCACTGTAGAATGTGCTGGAGTAAGAAGTTTAGAATATAGGGATGCTATACCAGAAAGTAATAGGGTTCTCCAGTAAAAACTGTATTTGGATGGAATGGCTATGATTTTTTTTCAAGACCACGAGATAGCTTCTCCTTATATCTTCAAGCACTCCTTGAACACAGTTTCTGTAGATATACTTGCTATTGATGGCAGGCAAAATATCCTAGAGACCAGCCGATTCCATCTAAATGGTTTATCTAATGATTCGCAAGTCACCAGCTGAGTAATAGAAGTGGATATAATCTGATTTTCATGACACCATTCCCTTTGCAAACTTTTCCATTGGTCCTTTGGATGCCCAGAGACCGATTTAGTTTGCATCTGTTTTCATTATTCTTGAAAGTGGTCGATCACTCTGCCCCATCAGCAGCCGACTCCCTTTTAAAGTCAGATCAATGTATGTAATAGGTTTTCAGAATGGGTGCTTATGATCAATGTGCATTATTTATCACAGAATCACAATGAATATTTTTCTCTTAGAATATTTTTAAGAGGCAACACTCTAGATATGCATATGAGTCATATGCATAGTAATCAGGAAGTTAATAATTTATAAACAAAATATTAAATTGTTCAGAAAATTAAGAGAACTCTTTCTTCCTTCTCACTACTTCCTGTGTTCTCTGACTGTTTTACATGGTGATGATTTCAAACAGACAAGTGTTAAGAGACAGAAAGACAAGGCCTATACTTCTATGGAATTTTTTAATAATATGTAATAATCAGTCACCAATCATTAGGATTGTACATGTATACTTACGCAAGAGTATAGGAATAAAAAGTCAAGTTGGAAATGACAGAAAATGTAGAAAAAGTGATATTGCACCTTAGTTTTTCTGCGTCAGCTTCCTGACTGTTGGATTAAAAACAAAACAATAGAAAAGAGCAATTCTCTCTTTGTGTCTCTGTCTCTGATTCTCTCTCTCTTTCTCTCTTTTTGTGATGAGAGCACATCAACAGACTTTTCCTTGTACTACAATCAGAATTGCATACTATAGCACTTAAAACTACAGGCTTTGGACTCTGTAGAGAGCTTTTAAATTTTAGCTTTCTCTTTTAGAAGAATGGCTTCCTGGGTTGGCCAGTGGAACTCTTGGAACCTCAGTATCTTCATCAGAAAATGGTCAAAGTGGTACCTATTCCTATGGCAGCAAAGAAGCTTAAATGATAAAATAAATATGAACCACCTAGCTCCCTACCACATGGTACTGCTCAATAACTATTAGATGCAAAGTTTACAACACAGAGAGAACACATAGACAACAAAATTTTCTGGCAGCTGAGATGCCAATTAAGAGAATTTAAACATATTATTTGTTTTTAAATAATAAAAATGTGTCATTTTTCCTTAGGATATTTGTTAAGACAAATAAGAAATGAGTAGTCAAGGGTCATTATAATGAATACCTTGAATACCTGCTTCTTGATTTGTTTGGTACTTTTGTTTCAACAATAAGGAAGCAAAAATATTTGCTATATCTGATCTATTGCCAAGATGTTGCATTTTGCCACGATGATGAGGCTTCGACACCACTCAAGATGACTTAATAGTGTCGTGTTTCTAGTTGAATCATTTAATAAAATTTTAGGGCTTGGGAAATGCAAGAGTACTTACTGCCCTTCAAGAGTACCTGGTTTTGATTACCAGCACCCATATAAGGTGGTTCACAATTGCCCATAAATCTAGTTCTAGAGGATCTGATGTTTTCTCCCAACCACTGTGGGCACCAGGCACGCACGTGGTGCAAATACATGCAGGAAGGCAAAATGCATACACATAAAAATGTTAATCACCTGAAGGCTGGAAATTGGAGGCATGGTTCATACTTATAAATCTGTAAGACTTTCCCTCCTTCCTCTGTGTGGACTGGGGGCTTCTATGATGTGCTCATTGTACATAAAAATATTCTGATGTGTCTGAGGCTAACCCAACATCACCCCTGCCTTCTGTAGCCATTGCTACTTCATGGAAGATCTAAGAAAGCTATTTCTAGGCTCTTTTTCTTACATGGCTCTGCATGTAAGTTATCATGATTCTCTCCTCATGTAAGACTTGGAAGGCAGAAGAAGACTAGTGTGTATACTTCTGAGTCAGGTGCAGCCACAAGAGATTGGGAAAAGTGAGGGTTGACGCAACATTCATCTCTTAAGTGCATAAGCTGAATGACCCTTACTGGTGACTCTCACTGATCTTGCAGTGACTGGATAAGCATCTAGGCCCTGTATATAAACTGATTTATATAAGGAGAGGGGTTCTCAGTTTATCTGCCAAATACCCAAAGAGTCACACATGCCTCATTTACCAGGCACCTCTTATGTGACTTATTTTAAACACCACAAAATGATTTCATTCAAGCCTTTCAGCAATCCTGCTAATGCTGTCATTTGATGAATGAGGGAACTGAAGCTCAGAGAGTCACAATCTGATTTGGGCCCAGCTGCATGTTTCTATACTTGTTGCTTTAGCACTGTCACTAAGATGCCACCAAGTTAAGAAAAGTTAGGGAGTTTAAGATGTGGGGGAAGAAGACAGTTTCTGGGAGATTTGTGATGGAATATTTGAGAGTCTGGTTTATGTTTTGAATCAGTCAAAACAAACTAGGGTAAGGGCAGTTGCAGCAGGTGGGCGGGGGGCTGATTTCAGCAGTTTGGATGGCAAGTAAAATATTCTTTTGACATACAATTGCAGTACAAATTTAATTTTTTTGTTTGTTCATTTTGGTGTGTGTGTATGTGTGTGTGTGTGTGTGTGAACTGGTGTGAAAACACAAGGAAGACAGTCAGATATTCTCCTGAGAATTTAAGTTTGAGACTTGGGCAGTCTGCAAGTCTCAGTAAGTTTCTGTTTGTATTGGAACTAGACTAGAAGGAATGTCTTTACAGTCTGCACACATTCATCTGCCCATGTTTCATGTTTAGTTAACCTTAGCCCTCATGCATGTTTCTAAAAGAGCTCTACAGAAAACATGAATGTTTACTCATTTCCATTTAAACAATTGATCATTATAATATATTGTTTCTTTCATTATGAAGTACACAGCACTCTCAGAATGATAAGTGGAACAAAGCTAGGACAGTTAATTGTATTACAAAATACATTTTTTTGTCTTTCTTTCTGCTCCTGATGATGATCAAGTTCCATTGGGCCACTCTTTGAAGTCACAAATCATGATACCCACCAATCTCTGTTTTTAACCTTTGTAGACCTTAAGGTTCAGTCATTCATGCACATTCTCTTAGGGAGGTATTTATTTCTTGAGTTTTCCAGGGCAGTCTTGATTTCCACTCTTCTTTTTCTGTTGTTTCCATATACTATCAATGTCCCAGAAATGCCAATATTTTGGCATTTAAGCTACATCTCTCAGACAGCTTAATTCCCAGAAGTGAAAAAAAATCCTTTGTTAGACTCTGTGTCCTGATTTTTGGTGTGGAAAATAAGGTCATCATATCCTCATTCCGCTATTCTTTGTGGACTTGAAATCTGTAAGTTAGAACTGTTTCCCCTTGAGCAAGTATATCCTGTGCAGCCTTCACCACTGCACTGCATTCCATGGAACAATACGTACCGGTTGTTACTTGGATGTGACCTTGGGAGACTCATTTTGGGGGATCAGTATACCCTATCAGGTCTTGATCAATGCAGAAGATAGGATGCACACACTCGTCTCATGGATTGATTCTAGTGATCACCTTGTCCCTGAGGGAAAGAATTGGATAGAGAAAGTGAATTACCAGTCCTTTGTCATTCAAAGGATAGGTTAATATAATTAAACCTTTCAAAAACATTTTGTGTTTGCCTTTTCTGGTTCTGAAACAGACAATTGTTCTTATTAACCAAATAGAAGCAGATGTATTTAAATATGATATCTGTATTTCTATTCTGCCCTCCATGCCACCTGCTGAAATATCTTGTTCTAATTGACTTTCTCTCTGAGTAGACTCTGAGCCTCACAGGGCTCATATTATGTTGGCCTAGTTTATGGCCCTCTTGCATGCTTAGCTTGGTGTTAGCTTATTGTTGGTTATGATCAGTACAGACACAAGATACATATACCAGCATGCATGTTGAAGATTAGCACTCCAAAGAATATTCTGGGTGGCTGTAATTGTTACTAGATAGTGCATGGTAGATTTTTGGATATTACTGTTCTGTTTTGGAGAGATGTTGATAGATGATAATGGATTAAAGTAAATTTATGCTCTCAACTGTTGTGGAATAATCATTTTGTACACTGTGAAGATTTGTCTTTGCCAATGTGCCTTCTGATTGGTTTAATAAAGAGCTGAATGATCAACAGCTAGACCGGAAGAGGTTAGGTGGGTCTTCTGGGGATAGAGAGGACTCTGGGAAGGAGAAAGGCAAGTCACTAACCAGACAATGAGAGAAAACAAGAAGTGCAAGATGGAAGAGAGGTAACACCAAGTGGCAGAATGTAGGTTAATACAAATGGGTAAATTTAAGTCACAAGAACTTGTTAGTAACAAGCCTAAGCTAAGGCCAAGCTTTCATAATTAATAATAAGTTTCCATGTCATTTTTTTGTGAGCTGGGAGACCAAAGAAAAATCTGACTACACTCAAGCATTTTGCTACCATTGTGATTTTCTTTTTAGATGCCTATGCAAATAATCAGAATGAATGTTTGTTTACTTGTGGTCTGAAATTGGCAATTTAAAAGAACAGTAAGCAACTTAATTTATTAATTAGGACCATTACAGTTCCATAGTCATTTCACACAATTGTTCATTTGTTCTCTTTCTTATTAATTAGTGTCCTAATTCTTAGTAATGTGTGTGTGTGTACACACACACACACATACACACGCACACACACACACATACACACACACACAAATATGTAAATTTTTCGATGCTTTCTGATATCTAGTCTTTAAAACAGGAATGCTGCTCCTGCTTCTGTTCCATTTGAAGAGAATATTTGAAGTAAGAAAGTGGAAACTATGTTATCCACGGAGATTAAGTTCAACAATGGATGAGGATTGATGACTGGAAAATTAACAGCTATTTTACTAATGAATACACACCAGACATCAGTTATGACTGCTGTGGGATGTTCTGTATGGCAAGTGTGTTGCTCTGATTGGTCAATAAATAAAACACTGATTGGCCAGTGGCTAGGCAGGAAGTATAGGTGGGACTAACAGAGAGGAGAAAAGAGCAGGAAGGTGCAAGGAGACACTATCAGCCACCGCCAGGACAAGCAGCATGTAAAGATGTCGGTAAGCCATGAGCCATGTGGCACGGTATAGATTTATAGAAATGGATTAATTTAAGATATAAGGACAGTTAGCAAGAAGCCTGCCATGTCCGTACAGTTTGTAAGCAATATAAGTCTCTGTGTTTACTTGGTTGGGTCTGAGTGGCTGTGGGACTGGCAGGTGAGAGAGATTTATCCTGACTGTGGGCCAGGCAGGAAAACTCTAGCTACATATGACCATTCCATATGTACTAAATCATTAGTCCTTGCACATCCTATGTGACAGATGAGAAGATGTGGCACATAGTAGTTAATGAGCCCATCCAAGGTCCACATATAGAAGTGGAAACAGGAGCAAAGCCTGAGATGCTGTGAAGCATCAGTTATACGTTCTGAATCTAGGAGACTCATTTGCATTGCAACTCCAGGAAAGGAAGCCAGAGGTTTGGAAACAGGAAGTTCTGATTTTAGAAAAATCACTTGATATAAAATACAACACTAGGCACATTGTCCAAATTTCAAGGTATTATCCTACTTGGTTTTGGGTTTCTTGGGATACATTCTGATCACCAAAGGATTAATGGAGGAGAAAAAAAATGTCCTAGGATCCAGTCAAGTATTACCTTCAGCCCAACAGGAACATGGCTAAGAATCAAGAGACAGTGCTGGATTTGTTGCTGCCTTTCTGTCAACAAAATCACTCTTTTCTCTGGTTTTGACTCTTGTCTCAGGTACTAAGGTTAGAGCTTGGCTTATGTTAAAAGCTGAGATAGCTTTGCTATCAAGGTGGAAGTTCCTCCTGCATGCAGCCTCAGGATTTATGTGAGTCACTCCCTGACTCGAGATGCCACAACATTTTTAAAGCTTTTATCTTAGCTTTACCTCGACTATGCCTTGGTACATTAGTTATAAGTGGTATGAATGGATGTTTGGTTCATGAGAAGTTTCCCTTGATCAAATAAATTTGGTGAAATGGGATCTAGCAAAATGAAATTAGTTTCATGACATGGTGCCCAAGGTTCTCAAGTACATTGTAAATGTCCACTGGGGTCACAAAATAGGTAGCATTTCTCAAACTTATTGATGGCTTCAAAAATTTTTCCTAGTAAAGCTTATAAGACTTCATGGCTCACAAAACAAGTGTATTTCTGAGAGTGCTCTTCTTTCCACATTGTGGAAATTATTATGGGTACATATTTATAGAAAGAAATATCATCTAAACACACATGTATGTCCAAAGGAGATTACTCAAAGGGCATATGAGGTAGTGTAGTTCCATGGAGAGGGATACAAGTCCTGAAAGTTAGTGTTTTAGTCTAGTTCTGTCTCTGAATAGTTATATAAGACTGGTTAGAAATACAAATATTGTGTAAATTAATTTTTCTACAAGATTAGGGGACCAGGAACAGTGGAGAGAGGAGATGAGAATGAGCAGAAAAATGTACTTGATGGTTAGACAGAGAAACATGGTACATAAAGTAGCTAATAATTTTTATGATGACCAAATGTCCATTTAGTTATCATGTGTGCATTGATCAACATGTATTCCTTTTTGACTTTATTGTGTGTTGAGTACAGGAGAACAACTAAGGCACACTTCTCTGTCCTTTTGAACCTTCCAATTTGGAGATGATAACAGATAATCAGTATGCAACAACCATCTTTGCAAGTGAAAATAAATAGAGGGCGAAGTGATGAAGGATAATCACATTAATTTCAGTTTCTAAGTGATAAGGATATGCTCTTCAAAGGCCTGGATGAGTAAGGGCATGCATCCTGTTGGGCTCTTGGATGGAAGAGGATGATTTATTTTTCCTTTTCTGACATAGTAGCCTTCTGTTTATGAGACTTCATGTCCTAGCCTTAAATAATCCATAGACTAGAAGAGGGTTGATGGTAGTGGGGTCAATGTTTCACTGGTGAGTCATAAAATAAAAATGAAAATGACTGTCATACATTTCTGGGAACTTCCTGCTGAGATGTATCTTGAAGTGCTTCCAACTGTGGTAACTGTCCTGATACACCATTACTACTCTTCTTAGGTAGATTAGAGGAGAGTTCCCAGCTAGGGTGCCAAGAAACTTGTACTGCATCTCTGCTGCTAACAGGCTGCATATCTGGGCCATTAACTCTGCCTTTTTTAGCTTGATTTCTCCCTGTGAGAAGAAATGAAGGGATGGGATCTCCTGTTTTCAAGGTCTTCCAACTCTTCAATGTCTGTTCCTGAGGTCCTTGGTCTTCTTCACTCAGGTCTGGAATTTCAGTTCTGACACTGGTGCTGTGTCCCAATCCTTCGAGCTGTCACTTGTGATTTAGCTCATTTTGGTAAGTTTACAAAGTTCAGTGAATCAGCCTCATTGAGGTTTCTCTATCACAAGCATAGAAACATTAAGAAGTCATCCTCCAGGCCAGCCATTGGATGCTGGTGAAAGGCTAATTTACTACTAGGATATTTAGGTAACTTCAGCTGAAGGTACCTGCTTATTCACTGCCATGGGTCAGGCAGTACAAGTTAATATTGACACTAATTGAACACATTAATCAGAGAAAATGATGATTCCTTGTGTGTATGTGTGTACTTAAAAAATGGGAATACTGAAAAACCGACACAAGATAAATTGAGCTGTAAGAATTTTATAAGTGGAGATTTCTGCCTCAGAAAATGAGTAAGAAATATATTGAGGAGCCTTGAAGATCCATAGCTGAACTTCTCATTTTTCCCTGGCTGGCCTGCTTTTCTTTACAGGTGTGGTTAGGTATCATAAATAAAATAGTCTCTTCAGGAAAGACTCAAGAAGTCTGGGGAGGATTGAGGGAACTGTTGTATGCACCTAGTCAAAAATCAAAGGATGAAGCTTTCTCCCAGGAATTCTCTCTCTCTCTCTCTCTCTCTCTCTCTCTCTCTCTCTCTCTCTCTGATATTGATATGCATATTTCTTTAACTGAATGCATACTCCTGGCAGGTCCAGGACTCTTTCAGTGCAGCTCCCTGGTTTTTTGGTGTGCTATTGTCATTCTGTGTTTAATTGGAAAGATGTACTGGACATGCACATGCTTTGTCTGGATCTCCCTTCCATTGAGGACTTATTGCCCTTGATATTTGGATTGCTCCATCTAAAATTAATCCCTTTTCTCAGAGTGATTTTCATTTAAGGATGGTTTATGCAGTGTATAATGTCCTGGACTTCAGCCTCAAATTGAGACATCTCTGAAATGGTTTCTTATTATACTGTGTGTTATACAGAAGGCAGTGCAGCCTGATTCCCTCCTCTGTCCAGTCAGGAGTTGATCCCATAGGCACTCATTAACAAATGCCCTACAAGCTAATATGTAACCTCATGTTGTTTCCTTGGAGACTCTGACTTGCAACAGAAAATACCGTACATATGTAATGAACAGTGGATCATATTATTTTCCTGCTTAAAATAGCCCTGAAGTGAAGTCCAAATGCCTTATCTGGGTTTATAGATCTTTTGTCAGTTGGGTTTTGAGCACTATTTTAGTTTTTTGTCCCCTATGGTTTCTAAACTTAAAGCCAAACCTCCAGTTCACAGACGTTAGAAGCTCCAACCAGTTTCATGTTCTGCTTTTTCTAATGCCATTCTCTTTTGACTTAGCTCATGTCTTCTCATTGACATTACCAACACAGTTGTGTTTCTGTCAAGAGACATATTACACCTAAATAATGGTAGTTCACATTGAGCCCCTCTCGTGTGCCAGTGGCAGTATAAGTCCCTCGTGTATTTTAGGTATTGTCTTTCTTAGTCCCCAGATGTTTATGCAGCAAGTAATACTG
Organism: Peromyscus melanophrys; assembly: GCA_902168415.1. Lineage (NCBI taxonomy): Eukaryota > Metazoa > Chordata > Mammalia > Rodentia > Cricetidae > Peromyscus > Peromyscus melanophrys. The sequence continues at coordinate 18,278 of CABHPR010129440.1, read as the reverse complement.
CCATTATCATTCCGTGATGAGAAAATAGTAATAGTGCAGAGAATTTGAGAAACCTTGATCAAAGCCATAAAACTGGTAAACAGTGGTGCCAACCCTGGTACAAGTGTAGATTGGGCCCTGTTCATTATGTCACCTGTGTATTCTTTATGGGAAAGGACTCTGTTTTTCTTTTCCTTTTTGAAGTCTTCTATATTTTTTCCTCATTTTAGCCATTTCAAGAGATCTTTACTGTCCCCCTTTCAGCTTTACTGACTGACAAAAATTTTGTATTTAAAAAAATGTTATGTTTTGGTATATGTAACACACTGAAATAATCACCACTCAAGAAAATTAACTTTTCTATCACATGGCATAATTTAGTTTTATGATATTGTATGTGTGTGTGCCTGTGGGAGAGAGAGAGAGAGAGAGAGAGAGAGAGAGAGAGAGAGAGAGAGAGAGAGAGAGAGAGAGAGAGAGAGAGAGAACACAGGGTTTTCTCAACAAGATCAATTCAGGAAGGTGGCTGTGTCGTGTGTTTCATTTTCCTCTTCTCCCTGGTAAGGAAGATCCAGATGTTCTTCCTAGGAGCAAACTCTCCATCTGCATGTGTGTAGTATTCCCTAGGCCATCTCTGACCATCAAGGTACAGCTAGTGAAGAAAAGGAAGTTGGGCATCAGGTTTGTTCATTTCCCTTTCAGCCTTTCAGGTCCTACAATTCTTGCCATTCATTCTTTACTCTTCATCATTCATTTGTCTATTCAACATTTTTTTCTCATGAATCTACCACATCTCAGACACTTAGTAGGCACTGTAGATGCCCTGGTGATAAAAAGGATGCAAACCCAAACTTATGGATGTTTCATCTTAGAAAAGAGATCTGGAGATGATGATTTATGTACATCACACAGTGATGAGTGCTACATTGATAAATAAAATCTGGCAGAATATGGGGTTTGGAAAGAAAGAATATTTTAATTTTATAGCACTAGATGTCTTCAGTTCCTTAAAGGAAAACTCTCAAGTTGGTGACCTGACACTTTAGGCATATACCAGACCCAGATGGGATGAATAGCCTGATAATCACATCATCCCCATACCCACCCCACCTTGGTTGCTCCATTAGTGGGTGTATGCCTCCACTTCTACTGGTCCAGCCTTGCTTAGGCTAAGGCTACAGAGCTGGAGGTAGCTGAGGAATGCAGTAATAGTTTTTGGGGACAGCTCAATATGGTGTCAAGATGATTAATTTTTTTCCCCAATAGATAAAGTTCAGGATTCCCACGGAGTTCAGTCTTAATGCTACCAAAACAATAAATACCTTTCAAAGATGAAGACTGTTGATATTGAAACACAAGTCAAGCAACCTGAGGAGATTGTGGGAAGTGTTTTCCTACACTGAGGTACACTGAAACTTCTCTTCAAGTTGTGCATCATCTCCTAGCGTTATCAATAGTACTCTTGGTCGTCTTTGGATGGAGACTGACTACTAAACTCATGTGCATGATGAGGAATTTCCCTAGGATACTATTGTTAATTTCCATATTTTCTCCAGAATTCATTTTTTCCTATGAAAATGTCATTATTGCAGTGTCAGGATCCATTTGTTTCAGCCCTTTTCCTTATTGTACTAATTCTGCATACCATTAGGATAGAATTCTTATATGTGTTCATGTAGCTGAAGTTTTCCTGTGTCCACCTGGCTCTTGCAGCTGCTCAAACCCAAGTAAACACACAGAGACTTATATTACTTATAAACTGTATGGCCATGGCAGGCTTCTTGCTATCTAGTTCTTATATCTTAAATTAACCCATTTCTACTAATTTATAAGTTGCCACGTGGCTTGTGGCTTACCAGTACTTTACATCTTGCTTCTCCTGGCGGTAGCTGGTAGCGACTCCTGACTTAGCCTTCCTATTCCCAGAACTCTCCTGTCTCTTTGTCCTGCCTATACTTCCTGCCTGACCATTGGCCAATCAGCACTTTATTTATTAACCAATCAGAGCAACACATTCACAGCATACCGAGCGATATCCACAGGAGGTTCAATGGCTTTTAGGATTCAGGCTCTGGGAAAATTCATAAAAGCAACCACATCAGCAAGGGTGGCATAGTGCCCCTTAGCTCCTGGACTTGTGATGGCTTTCTAAGTCCTTTGGTACATATGGGGGTTTGTGGATCTCAGGTGTTGGGAACTTTTCAGAAAAATGGATTCCTTTAAGTTGTGTTGTAGCCCACTAATTTTTTAATCCCCAATGTTTATAACTATGCTTGGTGTCTGAAATGAATTATTGTGACATGGTGATTTAAAGTGATATCTATGTGTAGAAATGTAGTAGAACCTATGCATAGACCACATTTTTGTATTTGTCCATGCCTGGGGTAGATGAAATGGTTGTGAGGCAATGGAATATGAAGATAGTTTTTAGAGGTCTATTTGTTTGAGGCAAAACCCAGAGTTAGAACTCATTTTAAGGAATATCTGTATATGAAGATCTTGACCCATTCACATATATTTAGTAATTTGAGTAGTAAAGACATAGGGATGTTTCTTTTTTTTTTCTTTTTCTTTTTTTGATTTTTCAAGACAGGGTTTCTCTGTGTAGTTTTGGTGCTTTTCATGGATCTCACCCTATAGACCAGGGTGACTTCTACCTCACAGAGATCCTCCTGCCTCTACTTCCCAGGTGCTGGGATTAAAGGCATGTGCCACCACCACCTGGCCGTAGCAATATTTCTTAATAGAATGGGCTGTCAGTCCCTCTGATCTCTGGCTAGCTCAGTTCCATAGATGAGCTATATTGGGAGAGAAGAATAACAGCAAGCTCTTTCACTGCAACGCTTTCTACCTGATATATTCAGGTGGGCCTGGGACTGCTGGGTGGGTTATCCCACCCTGTGGAGTGCTAACCATTTATCAGTGTTGGCTGTTGTAGTATGGAGGTGAGTGCACAGTATAAAGGATCTATCAGGAACAGTAGGCTAGCACTATGCCTAGAAAAGCTGTGTGGCACATGTTCATAAAAACAAATGATGATGGGGGGTGGGGTCTTTGTCAGAGGCTAACATCGCAATGATCAGATGAGGACAAGGACAAGGCAGTTGTTTTTATGATTCACATAATGCTACTTGGTCCTTCAGCTTGTACATGTGTGTATGCGTATGTGTGTGTACATAAGTACATTAAATTCAAGGGTATGTAATTGGGACTCTAGAGACTCTTGGAGACTTAGGCTTAGTCTCAGCTTCTCTAGGGTTTATTTGAAATATAGCTAGAGTCAAATGTCTGGATGACTTTCCAGTTGGTCTCCCAGGAGGAAGCAAACAGCTCTGAGCACTTGTTAGTCCAAAGGTTTGAATACACCAGAGGCAAGATAATTAGGGATATTGAGGAGAGCACAGAGAAGAGTAATTGAGAGAAGCCAAGTGAAAAATAATAGGGAAGCAAGGGAGATGAAGGACCATAACTCACAAGAAGTTGGCTAGTCCTTGTTTAGATGATAGAAGACCCGAGCTTTTAACTAGAAAGCCCAAGGTACAATGTAGCTAAAGGAAATTTCATTCAAACATTTATTAGTATGTCTCAACTGAGTTCTCTATTCAAGGGAAGGCTCAGAAAGCCTCATGTGATGCTTTCTCAAGAGGGAAGTACCCCCCCAGGGGAACAAAGATCAGCAGGCTCCGTGGTGGTTAAGAAAATCCCTTTCTAATCTCTGCTGCTTCTAATCCTGACAGACTCAGAACCAGGCTGAGTTTTTGAAAGTAGAACAGTAACTGTGATGGTGGAACTTGTGTCCTGCTGGGCCAGCACAGAGAGGGTGGCAGTTCAAAGGCTAAAATGAAGTGGGGCCAGATTGACACCTTTGGCCTGATTAGGCAGTTGGGGGCCCATGGTCCTTGGGGGCCGTTCTGGGCTAAGTGTGCAGCTTCTCTTTAGCTTGTTCAGAGAGGTAAGCACTTCAAGGAGTTCCAAGATAGCTTGTGCTCATTTCTTCAGCTTGAAGATGAAGGTGAGCAGAAAGGAAATGCAATTTGATGGAAGCTCAGAACTGCTTCTGGATGGATGACAGTTCTATGCAAGGACAGTGGCTTTCTGAAGCTGATTGAGGACTTTGAGACTTCCCCACTTAGTACAACCAGACCAAGCAGACCTGTGTCAGATAATGAAAATGAATTTAAAGCTACTCACACAATGACTGCCTGTGGTTAAGGCAGCTGTCATGTACTGCCCAGTGTCATCGCACTCCTGTGAACATGACAGTGCACTGTTCTCCTTCCTGCGGGTTTATGCCATGGGTATTGACTAACCATCCCAGTTGGCCTGGGACCAAAGGGTTTCCTGGAATGTGGGACTTTTCTAGCCAAACTGCATCCCAGCAAACTTCAATGGCTGCTCACATTGGTGTAGGGGAGCATTGTTAATTACATCCTGTGCTGAATGCTTTGCCTGACTGATCGTGTGTGTCTGCTCCATGACTTCTGAGGAAGACTCTATTTGTTTTCAGATCTATATTATTGATGAGGGTAGTTAGGAAGGAAACAGGTTGGCAGACTTGTCCAATCAAACATTAATGTCAGTTATCTTGGGGCTGTGAGATTCCAAGATATCTTTACTAATTTTTAATGTTCTTTATAGTGAATTGATTAAATAAGCTGTATTATGTAATAATGTAAAACTAAAACCAATCACCCTATTTTCCTTGTGTAGAAGTTAAGTAATTTTCCAAAGTCATGTGTTTAATGAGCTGAGCCAGGAATCCTGCTCTGATTAATTCCCAAGTTCATGTTCTTTGCCATCATGCAGGAAAGACTGGCTTGGAGAAGAAACTCCCTCACTTAAGGCCCTTCTGGCTCTTTGGGAAGTTTCCATCCTTACCTTTGACCACCTTAGAACCCACCAGCCTATGCTGATTTCTCCAGCATGAAGAATGATGAGTGTTTCCCAGCTTCTCAAGTGGACCATATATTTTCTTTTCCAGTGGTCAATTTTCTCTTCAGATTTACGATGTCAGATGTGAAAATCTGACTTTGATTATGTTAATGGATCCCCAGTGGATAATGCTAGTAAGTTTTATTTCTCATGAATATGAGGGAGTGGTAGGTATTTGGAAGCCCAGTGGTGTCTTCTAAAGATCTGTGTCTTAGCAGCAGGCTGGTCTGCCCCCTGCTGTCTCAAGCTCCTGTCCAGTTCTGATTTCTGTCTCAGGAAGTAACTGCAGCAGGAAGGGTCAGCCAGGTGTCCCCACTAGTGGGAGAAGGGTAGAGATGACTTTGAACAGCTTAGACAAAAAGGTTCCTCTAAAACAGCCAGCTCTCTTTTGAATGTCTCAAATTGATGGGCTTGTGTTTGTTGTAGATGAAGTCACTGCTTGCCATTTCTCTCTAATAAGAGAGTCAGGAATCCTGTGATTATTCTCCCATTATAACTAGCACAGAGTACAGAGGTTAGGGGGGAGGTTCTGGGATCAAATAGCCAGGGTTTGAATGCTAGCTATACTTTCTCTCTGCTCTGCGACCTTGAACAGTTCAGGTGACCCTCTAAATATAAGTGCTTTCCCCTATAAAATGGAATCATAACCATACCTACCTATTAGGTTGTTGTGAGGATGAGATAATACAGGGCACCCAGAATGTCAGCTGAGTGAATCCTGAACACCTGATTATAGTCAGGATTTCCCACAGGCAGCCAGTAGAAGCTGGGACTCGCATGCATTAACTGCAGCTCTGGTTCAGAGGTTGGCGCTGAGATCACAGAGTTTCATGGACAAAGGCTAATGGTGGCCTAATGGCAGAATTTCCCCCCATCTCTTGGAAAATTCTCATTCGTGCTTTTAAATCCTTCCCACTGGGTGAGCTAATTCACCCAGAGTAATATCTTTACTAAAACTCAACTAATTTGGAGCTCTTAATTACATCTGCAAATCTCCTTTATCCTACCACCTAGATTTGGGTTTGACTGAGGAACTGGCACTCCAACCTAACAGAAGTGTCATCTCAAAAAGCACTCTTCACCTGCTTGCCGAATCATACGCATCATTTTCCTGTAGCTGTTACGTTGCCACAATCCTGGTGGCTTCAAATAATGGGTAGTTATGCTTTCACGGTTTTGGAGGTAGAAATTTGAAGTGAGAGTCGTGATGCTGAACCAACATTTCAGGAAAGCCGAACTTCCCCTGAGGCTCTAGGGTGGAAGCTAGTCTGCTTTTTACAATTTTTTTTGTGCTTGCTTGTCTCCACTCATCGTTCTCTGTCTCCATTGGCCACACTCTTTTCTCCTGTTGGTAGGCTGACTCTCTTTCTGCCTCTCTTTTCCAAGGACATGCGTTACATTTCGTGTCTCTGGCAACCCGGAACAGTCTCCCATCTCAAGACTCTTAACTCTATCACGTGTATTTTGTCATGGATGGCAACACTTACACTTTTCAAGTCTTGGGATCTGGCGATATCTTTGGGGACCATTCATTTTTCCAACTCAGTATCATGTCCTGATTTAATTTTGGAGGTTTTCTTTGTGTCGTGGACTTTACTGCATCATGGGGTCGGGGCACAAGGGTGCAACTGTCACATTTCTATCTTTAAGAAGCCAAATGGAAACAAACCGAGTCCTAGAAGCACGGGAAGCCTGGGAATAAGGCAAAGAGGGGGTCAGAGTCTCTCTCCATGGTTATTCTGTAATGCAGTGCAGGGCTTCAGAGACAAGAAGGCTTCATGGAGGAGGGAGTAAAGAATGAGAAGGTCAGAGCAGTCAGTATTGCCTGTACCGGTTATCTGAAAGGCTAATTCTCAGAGCAGATCATTAGGCTCACGTTCCAGAGTCCTAGCAGCACATGTGGAGCAGGGCTGAGCATTCTTAGATCTGGGTAGGCACATGTTCAGAATCACTGATTAGACATATAGACAGGATGAAAGGGTGACATCTGTAATCTCAACGCTTGGGAAGCTGAGACAGGGAGATTGTGGGTTTGAAGCCATCCTGGGCTACATGAGTCCAGGTCAGCCACAGCTGCTCAGTGAGTCCCTCTGAGAAATGCAAACAAATGGACATACAAAAAATGTGATAATGATGTCAGAGGAGATAGTCTTCTTCCCTCAATTTAGGCCTTCATGTTGATGTCACAGTCTTAAAAAGACAATGAAAATTTGCTCTGTTTGTCATAGTTTCCCTCATTTTATTTATCATCCCTTTAAAGCAGGAAGTCATCTTGAACTCCTGTAGAACAGAAGTCCCGTGATGACAGACACGCTGTAGAGTCTTTTGTTCAGAGCAACTAGACAAGTATTTAGTGTGTACTCAGTGTTCAGTAAATGCTTGCTCAGTGAAAGACTGGATGCTTTCTGGTCTCATGAAGCTTAAAATTCCTTAGTTCATTTGACTTTGTTTCTTCAACCCTAAACCAGTTACTCCAACGTGACAGCTATTGAAAAAGAATCAAATCAGTCAAGCTGGCTACTTGAGAGTTTCTTTCCCTTTTCAGTAAGATATTCTAGCCTACCCAGCCTATGTAGAGCTAAAGATAATTTGGAGATTCTTTAAGCAGTGGAGAAATGCCCATAAAATAATTAGGATGTTTTAAACTCATTTAATTCTTAATATTTCCACTTCTGAATAAATATTTCATGCATTGCTCTTCTGGGAGGCAAAGAGCCAGGAAATTTCAGCAATAATATGTGTATAAAATTTCTCTTTTCCCCACAGTAGCACATTTTGAAAGATATCTCAACAGGTTATGACAAGTAGAACAGGAAAATATTATTTTAATTTCCCCGGGTCAATTATTAGAATTACTGAAAAACGTACTTAAATCACACTTTATCAGTGTGATTCACTCAGAGAAGGGAGGTGGGTGAGAAAAAAAAAAGACCAGGATGGGTTTATTATAATTAAGTTTGTGCCCAAACTGCCAAAACAAATCACATGCACTGGCCACATCTGTTCTGTGACTGCTGGGGGGAGGGGAGGCGGCCTGTTTAAGTGTGACTTGCTGCTATGAGGCAGGTGTTCAGACCGAAGGACAGTTTCAAGTCAAGTGCATCTCGGGAACTATGTTCCTACCTTTTAGTGTGGAAATAGATGTTGTATGAGAAGCAGTAATGAAAAACTACAAGCATGTAGGAGGAGTTTTGTAGAAGCAGACACTCACTGGAGTCATTGGGTTGATGAGATGTCTCAGAGCCCTGTCTTCATTCCTCTCCCACTAAGCAAGGGTGGAGACAGTGGGTAGAACTGGACTTGGATAACATGGGCTACTGCAATGACAGAGAGATTGACTCACCACAGTTGGCCTGGGGCTGTCGCATTTGATCACAGATTCCCTTGCATCCTAGATAGCCTGTGTTCTCAATACACTAGGCAACAGATTACCCCAGGAACAGGGTGGCTCCTTTATTGGATAATGACACTCGGTTTCCATTTGGCTTCTTAAAGATAGAAATGTGGCAGTTGCACCCTTGTGCCCCGACCCCATGATGCAGTAAAGCCCACGACACAAAGAAAACCTCTAAAATTAAATCAGGACATGATACTGAGTTGGAAAAATGAATGGTCCCCAAAGATATCTACTACTAAAGGTCATCAAGGAAGACTGTATGGCTAGTGTAGAAGTGCTTTCTGTGGGAGCTGGATCAGATTTTTATGGGCTACAGAGGCCATCTGGCTACAGTCCTGCCATTCCTTAAACTATCAGACCTTCTTGACCTAAAGATGCAAAATGACTGACATATAATATAGCATTTCCTTATGTAATTTCCTGTTTTCTTTTAACTTTAAAACAGAAATGAGTGACTTTATAAGTTCTTATCATAAAGCTGATCATTCTTTTTAAGACCTATTTGTCAACTCATCTCCGTCTGGAGCACATAGCAATTAGTGTTTAAGTCTCCTGGGTTTGGAAAGTGGTTCAGTTGGTAACATCCTGCGGTGCAAGAGTGAGGACCTGAATTTGATACCGAACATGCACCTTAAAAGCCATAATGGTGTACAGGCTTGTAATCCTGGTTCTAGGGAGGCAGAGACAGAAGGCTCTCCAAAGCCAGCCAGCCTAGGATTATCAGTGAGATCCAAGGACAGTGAGCAATGTTGTCTCAAAGATAAGCTTTACAGCTCTAGAGGAATCATTCTGGAGGTTGACTTCTGACCTCCACATGTGTGCACACACACATACATGGGTATACTCGCACATGTGAAGATACGCACACCTGCACACATACACACAAATAAATTAATTTACCTTATGATAAATCTTAAAAACTCTCTTGATCTTATAGCAAGATATTTTCCATTTTATTGATGAATGACTTTTAGGAAAGAGAGAGATAGAGATAGAGAGAGAGAGGGAGAGAGAGAGAGAGGGAGAGAGAGAGAGGGGGGAGAGATTAAATAGGATAGGAGTCCTTCTGAAATTTTAGGTCTACTAATTGAGACTTTTCATCAAAAACAAAATTAGGCAATTTGAAACTTAGATGATTGTTCATTGTCTGTTGTCCCTTGTGATAACGGGTGAGGCACAGCTTTGAGGAATTTCATACTATGGCATTGCACACACAATGCCCACACATTGCAACCACGAAGTGGGTAGGTTTAGGTTGATGAATGAGAGGTTGTGCAGCCTGACCTAGGAGTGCTTCTTCTGCTCCAGCTGGTGATGAACGTACAGCTGGCTCTTCAGTTTGACTCTTGTATCTGCTCTAGAAAGGATGAACTGTTGTAATAAACGTGAAAGAAAGGAAAAGAAAACTTCCCTTAGCCCTGGGCATTGAGCTGGCGAGATAATTTCTCCGTCCAGAACTTTAGTTAGATATGACACTTGATTGAGTCTGTCATGCCTACATTTGTGGGGCCTTCTGTTTCTTGGAAGTGATTTCTTCTGAAGTTGCTCAGGGCAGGGTGATCCAGTGGAGAGAATACAATAGCAGAAAGCTGGGAAATTGTTTCAGGCTTCCTCCTTTTCTTCTCTGCACTCTAGTCATGAGATTATGAGCCATTGTTTTAGACATTCCCTCTCACTAAGACCTCAGTTGCCTCTCTTGGTACATGGTACACAGTAGGATATCCAGCAATATTATTGACTGTAGGAGAGAATTAAAAAGTACTTATTCTAATACAAAGGAACAAGTTGTGTGGGATTTGAGGTCTATCTTGGGTCAAAGATATTTAATTCCATGTAATTTATGAAATTAAATTTCCTATCTCAAAGAATCTTCACCCCCCTTTGTATATGTGCATGCATGCATGTGTGAATATCCATATGGATATTTATAATAATTGTCAGTCATTTGTCTATACCAGAGCTTATTTTCCTAGAACTTGCTGTGTTTCTTTGGCTAAGATTCTTATCTTGGGCTATATTTTACTCAGTTACAGTGATCCTGTTATGCATTCTACCCTTCTCCCTAAGACTGCTATTGAAATTGATTAATGTTAATAAATTATCCTAAGATTCATGGAGATGCTGGATTATTACAACCCAAGGAAGGAAGGGTTGTGCTTATGTGAGCAAGATCAAAAAGTCAATAATATAGTGTTTTTAATTTTTGTCTTCTGGAGTCCGCACCTATGAGTGGTACCCACTCAGATCCTCTGTTGTCATGACCTCATAGCATCACGGAGCTGAAATGCAATGAACTGATGTTTGTGTTTGGGGTCTAAGATCTGATGAAGAATGTTACCTGGACTCCTGGGCGGCATGTTTCCTGATGACTAAGAAGTCATAAAATCCCCGGGTATCTAGGAGTACCTAGATGTCTTCCAGGTTAGGATCTTGTTCGATTATAATTAACTCTAACCTGAGGAAAATCTCAAGAGGAATGACCTTCCTCAATACTGAAAAGCTATTGAAGAAGACAAGCTGTCAGTCAAGACAGTGGTCAGTGTGCTGCCAGATACTCAGCTAAGCTCAGAAGACATTTGCCTGTGTGGTTTCACGTAAGGAGAAACAAAGCAAAAACAACCCCCTAAAACAACAACAAGAACAACAACAAAGCATTGTTGCACTGGTCCCTAAGACTGAGCTCTACCGATGACAGGAATAATTTCCGACTTGTGATCCTCCCAGGCATCTTTCCTCACCGCCACTCTGCCCTCCAGCTCTCAGGCTAGTTTATATTTATTTTTTCCCACAGAGCTGACTGCCTTCCTCAAGTCAGCCCCTTCTGACTGGCCACGTGGCTGTTGCTTAGCGACCCCTGGTGCTTCTCTAGAGTTCTGAGTGAATCTTTGATCTTGCAGTCAAGTCCTGAAGGGAAGGCAGAGTGACTTTAGAGGCTTCATTGCCTTCTTGGTGAGATGGGGCAGAAGTAAGTGTATGAGCAAAAGAATCCGTAAGGTATTGTGTTACTTTCATGTCATCTAGGTAGGGCTTTTGAAGGGAAGTTGAAATTCAGAACATGGAGTCCATCGTTTTTTTCCTCCAAGAATATATTTTTGTTTAAATTATTTTAAGTGTTTTGTCAGGTTCACAAACCTTAAGAACAAAATTATTGAGGAACGTGTGTCAGACCTTTTTCTCTATATTAAAAATTATAAAAATTTAATTTTTATTATTTTAATCGTGTGTGTGTGTGTGTGTGTGTGTGTGTGTGTGTGTGTGTGTGT
>CABHPR010129439.1:37634-54355 GCA_902168415.1 Peromyscus melanophrys | reverse complement strand
CCTTTGTATTTCCTATTTTGAGAATTGTCAGCTTATTGAACGATCAGTCGGTCCATTTACCGAGTGACTGTTTTGTTTCCTTGGTGTTCAATTGTTCAGTTCTTTAGAAATTCTAGGTGTTCTCCCCCTACCTGAAGAATAACTAGTAAAGATTTTCTTCCATTCTGCAGCCTGTTTGCTCTCGTTCTGTGACAGACTTTTCCTGGAGAGATTTGAACAAATGTCTACTCGCCCCAGAGAGGGAACCAATGACAGACCAAAGTACAGAAGCCATCAAAGTCCAACTTGTTGAATCAATGAGTTTTATTGGGGTTACTTACAGGAATATGGGTATGGGGCTACTTAGAGGAGCAGAAATGACTCACAGACAGAGCTGCATCACCAGAGCCCACCCCAGCATGGATGACAGACCACAAACCTGGGAATCTGGAGCACACTGCACAGCCTTCAACAGGCTGGAGAGTGTCCTTCCAGATGCCTCAGCTGGTCTGTGCCTCTTGCAGGCAGCTTGGCTGCTCTGTTTCTTCTAGAGAGTTTAGCTGGCTTCTCCTTCTCCCAGGTTGCGTGGCTGATCACAGAGTCTTCTTTGTAACTTGGCTTGTCTGAGAGTGACTCTCAGAGTCTTTACTGCTATATACACTTAGAAGAGAGGAGCCTTGTGAATCTAGTCAATTTCAGGTACTTCCTGAAACTGTTTAGTGGGGCTTCCCCCAGAGGATGGAGAGTTTCTTCCACCTTAGAACATCATGCTGTTTCACCTTCTTTTTTTTTTTTTATTTGGTTTTTTGAGACAGGGTTTCTCTGTGTAGCTTTGCGCCTTTCCTGGAGCTCACTTGGTAGCCCAGGCTGGCCTTGAACTCACAGAGATCCGCCTGGCTCTGCCTCCCGAGTGCTGGGATTAAAGGCGTGCGATGTTTCACCTTCTTGTAAACATCCTACCCAAAAATATCCTGCTGTTTCACTTCCCATTACAGCCTGCATCTTAAGAAGTTTCCTTCCAAGATGGAAGGCTTCAACATCAGAGGAAACTGCTACCTAAACAACCAGGCTGATAGTTTCTTTTGCTTTGTAGAAACTTTTTAATTTTACACAACCCCATTTGTTGGTTCTTGAGGCTAGTTTCTGCTTGGGATCACTTTTAGCAGACAGTCCTTGTAAGAACTTCACAAAATACAGGTCACTTCACAAATCCGCATGTCATTTCCACAGGGACCATGCTAATTTTCTTTGCACTGTTCCACTTTTAGAATAGTATATATGATGCCCGAGGAGGCACATTACTGAATATTTCTCGAGCATCGACTCTACAAAACAAAACAAAAAGCCACAACTCTGCCAAACGTGCTGTTACCAAAAACAAACAAACAAAAAAAAACAGAGTACACTGATCAATTCTGAGAGCTGAGATGTGAGGTGAAGAGAAGAGTACAGATAAAATGTTAATTGGGATGAAGGGAAGAACTCTCTTTCCCTGCCTCCTCCTCCTCCTCCTCCTCCTCCTCCTCCTCTCTTCACCCCTCTTCCTCTGCTACCACTTCTACCACCACTGAAATCAACAGAATTTTCTTCCTGAAAGTCCAGATCGTCCCATCAGGAAATCTCCTCCTCTTCCGGGCTTCTCATCTGAGCTGTACAGGCCCCATGATTGAGGGTCCTGGGTTTGGGTTCTACAACTCATGATGGCTGATCTTGGTTGTCATCTTAGGTACATCTAAACTCAACTAAAACCCAAGCACCTGGGCATGTGTGTGAGTGATTTCCCTATTGGCTCATTTAAGGAGAGAAGACCAACCCTAAATCTCAGCCACACATTCTGGTGGCAGACAATATAAGAGCACATGGAGAAAAGAAACGCTTGCTTTCGCCTGCTTGCCCTCGCTCTCACTGGCAAGTTTATCCACCCTGCTGCTGAGACATCCCTTCACTGGTGTAAGAACCTCCTTCTCCAGGATCCAGCATAGACTGAAGAATAGCGGTTAGCTAGGAATTCCCAGGACTCTACACCAGATTGGGACTGCTGAGACATCTAGACTGAACAACTGCCAGATCTTTGGCCTTTCAGTCAGGAGACGGCCATTTTGGACTACAAAGACCACAGCCTATAAGTCACCCGTGTGTGTGTGTGTGTGTGTGTGTGTGTGTGTGTGTGTGTGTGTATTCATTATATTAGTCCTATCCCTTTTGAGAACCCTGACAAATATAACAACTGTAGAGTTGAGACCTGCTAAACTTCAGCCTTCTTTATTTGCTCCCAATAGTCTGGACCTAACAGGGCAATCCTGGGGAGTTTGGGAGAAAACCTAAGTTCTCACCTCTCTGTTTGCAAGGAGTGCTTCAGCACAGGTCCATTGCTCTTGATGTTACTGTTCGTCCTGGAGCAATGTTCTCGGGCTAGAAGAGTGGCTTGGCTCCGTATGAGCCGTGTGACATCGGAAGAGTTACCCTAATCTCTTTGTTCACTATCGTCTTTGAAGTATAATTATCTCTACTACTGACTTTCAATGAAGTAACCTTTTTAGCCTATTTTCATGCTCAGCATTGCTATGGGATTATTATGAGAATTAAAAAACAATCATAATAAAATATGTATCTGAGGACTATTGCCAGCATCCACAAACACAATATAAATGTTTGTTACTAGAATTGCTTTAACTCATTCAGGTCATTTGCTCAAGAAATGTGAATTGAACACATACTAAATATAAAAGAGTGAACAAAACAAATGCTCCCCAATGTTTATGGAGCTTACTGTCAAGTTGGGAAACTCAATAAGTAACATAGGATGCTAAGAAAACGTGAAAGAGACATGAGATTGCTGGTGGTGGGGCTGGATGTTAGGCTAAAGTAGGGTCCTGTGGAGTAAACGCTTGAAGAAAGTTAGGATGCACGTGATACAAGTCTTTGGGAAAGTCAAGGATAGTCAGAAAAATACCAAAAATGGTAAACTGCTCATCCAGTCAGCTCAGCATGAGTGACACTCATAGTCACTTTGAAGAGGCTGAATACTCTGCAAACAATTTTGCTTCTTCTTAAGAGCCTATCAGTCCCGTTAAAGCAGAATTTGTGAGGCGAGGGGTTGAAATCCTACCTCAGTTTACAGGCATGGGTTTGTGTAAAGCACTCCGATCTCGAGGTAATAGCATGCCTAGTGTATCCAGGAACACTAAGGAAGTCAGAATGGCTGAGCACAGGTGTGGGAGACGGAACTGGGTAGTGTATGCCTGAAGATGTTAGGGACTTCTTGATCACGATAATGAGTCTTGCTTTTAAATTATCATGTAGAGTACAAAGAATAGAGGCTGGTAAAAGCAGGACCTCAGGCTGGAGAGATGGCTCAGCGGTTAAGAGCACTGGCTGCTCTTCCAGGGGTCCTGAGTTCAATTCCCAGCAACTACATGGTGGCTCACAACCATCTGTAATGAAATCTGATGCCCTCTTCTGGCCTGCAGGCAAACACAGAACACTGTATACATAATAAATAAATCTTAAAAAAAAACCCAGGACCTAATGATGGTATCAACAAGCACTGAGGACAAAAGAAATGAAGTAACGTCTCTGGAGCAAGGGACACTTTAGAACCAGAATTAAAACATATGATGGCACCTTCCACCCTGCTGAGACTGCTGGAGTCCCCCTACCTCACTTTATGACTGTCTCAACACCCCAAGACTGATGTCAATAACTATTTTACATAAGGGGACTCAAAGGCTTAGAGAAATTGAGCCTGTCTTAGTTAGGGTTTCTATTGCTGTGTGAGACACCATGACCACGACAACTCTTATAAAGGAAAACATTTAATTGGGGTTGGCTTACAGCTTCAGAGGTTTAGTCCATTATTGTCACAGTGGGAAGCATGGTGGCACACAGGTGGACATAGTACTAGAGAAGGAGCTGAGAGTTCTACCTCCTGATCCACAGTAACAGGAAGAGAGAGAGTGGGCCACTGGGCCTGTCTTGAGCTTCTGAAACCTCAAAGCCCACGCCTATTGACACACTTCCTCCAACAAGGCCATGACCACTCCAACAAGGCCATACCTCCTAATAGTGCCACTCCCTATGAGCTTTTTCATTCAAACTACCGTAGCTGCTAAGAGAGTGAGCATCAGATTTCTTCAGGGATGTAGCCCTAGGTAGGTTGCCCATGCTCCAATAGATGGCTCTACACCCATGAACACACAGACAGAACTAACGGACTCAGTGGGAGACAGTGAGACACAGTGAGAGAGGAGGGACTGGGGGTAAGTTTGATGGAAACACATTGCACACAGGTGTAGGAGGCACAGAGTCATTTTGCTCACAGATAAGCACTCTGGAGACCAGGAATGTTAAACATACGGTGGTGTCTCTTCAAGGGGAGAGATGTATAGCCTGTTTTCCACCCAGAAGGCCAGAAGTGGATGTGGTTAACAGCCTGGTGACCTTTGCACTATCTGTGTAGCTGAGACCACACAGGATCCTCCCCCAGACCCTTATCATGAGCTTCTTTTTCTCAGTCAATCTACAGACCCTGTCTTTATGGAAGCTGTCACATGTGCTTTACAAAGAGTTTCAACATAGTCATCTCTTAAGCTTTGTTGTGCACATAGTATTGAGTTATTTATTAACAGAAAATTTCTCACCAAATTGTGCCGTGCTTAAATATGCCTAAAATAAACTACCCAGTATCAGACTCCCCAAGTTTGAACCAACACCAGCTACTGAGTTGTGTTGAACCAAACTATCTTCTTGCCTCCCATTCTGGCCATGGTGGCTGCAGAGCCTCTGGCACACATGTATGAAATTCTCAAAGAGTGAATAAAAGTATTTTTAAAAGAGGAAGGGTAGATCTGGCTCCTTGCCTGGCTCCTGATTGCTCTGACTTGTGTCTCTATGTGCTCTCCTCTGTCTACCACGTCCCTCCGTTGTGACAACTCCTGCTGTGTCGTCCTTCCCAGGGCTCAAACAGTGAAACGCATAGCCTAGAACCTCCAGAATTATGAGCTAAATAAACTTTTTTTTATTTACAAAGTTACCCAGCCTAGGTATTTTGTTACAGCAGTGAAAAACTGTAGTCATATACCCATCTAGAACCCTTTTCTACTCTACTTTCTTTTAAAACCTACATACATTTTCTCCCTATCTAGGACTAAGCTTCCCCATATGTTCCCCATTTTGGAGGCCTCTTCTGTTTCCACAGATGAGTCTTTAACAAATCAGAAGACAATTCGTTCTCATAGGTAAAGCACAGTTTATTCATAAATGTCAGTCAGTACAATATGCACTACAGTACACCATGAGGTACATACACAGTGTAGGCCTGGGAGAAGCCACTTCACAATAAATTAGAGGAGCTGTCTGTTCCTCCTACGACAGCATCCAGGATCTTTCAACAGCCACACATTGCTATAAATACCACAGCTGCCAACTCGGCTATTTTCAGGTGGATCAGAGAGCCGAGACCTCAGGCAGCAGCTGAGATACACTCAAACCCCAATTTTTCCAGTGAGGCTCCAGCCCAGACGAGAGAGTTCTTCCACAGCAGCAATTTCCAAGAAAAGACCCTCGTTTTAGATAATTATGGGGAATTTCCACATCTCTCTCCCTTTCAAAGTTAGCTATTGACCACTGAGAAAGAGAAGGGGGAGGACAGGAGGGAGAGGAGGCGGGAAAGGGAAGGAGCTCAAGGTGGGTTGTGTATCCATCCCTAAATAATCAAGGCACTTAGTGTCAAGCTTCAGAAGTCTCTCGATGATTCTGGTCAATCCAGGCTAAAACGATGTCTAGCTCTCCTAGAGACTTAAGGGCAGCAGATGAGACCTCCAGCTAAAACAAACAAATAAATAAAATTTTAAAACGGCATCATGAGGTCCTATCTGACTGTGACAAAGTCTGTATATTAGAGTCCCCATATTCTGAGACCTATGCAGTTTTACTTTTTATTTACCAACCCTTTTGCACAGCATACAGAATCAAAACTTATTTTCCTCATAGCTTAGCACCCCCCAACACACACACACACAAACAAGCAATTTAAATCATTTCAGCTCCTTGTTCACAAATTTTAAAGTCCTGCATTCCTTTCCCCTCCTTTTCACAGGAAATCTTAGCCTTGCCGGCGAGGTCTTCTTGATTTTCTATTTATGTCAATTCAATTCAATCATTCTTGTTTCGTGGGAAGCCTGATTCTCCTCGGTGCTCTCCAGTGAGTAAGGAGAACATGTGGCCCCTTCCTGACATGCCAAAGCACTGAGGCCCCAAAGGGTGTCTACCCAAACATCACACAGCCAGTGAGAGAATCAGACCTAGCACGTAATCCCTGACATAGTCCACATCCTTCTGAGCTACATGGAGATGGCAGGAGCTACTCAGCATGGAGCCGTGTCCTAGCTCTACCAAGCAGCTGCAGTATGAGCTCAGTCAACTCACGTTACCTATTTGTGCTTCATTTCCTAACTTACCAGCGCAGTTTGGACTCAGAGCCTTGCTGTGAAGAGTCAGTGTGGCAACACTTCAGGGATCCAGTGACACTGTCTGGCTCACAGTACAAACCCCTTGAATCTTCACTCTCCCTACATCACCCCTTAATAAAGCCTGTCCCCCCAAAAGCCACGCTCCGAAACAGTCCTAACCTCTTCCCTCTTCAATGCACTGGCATCATTTGAGAGTGCCAAGAATGGGGAACTTGGGTCTCACCATAGAACTACTGTACTTAATCAAATCTGCAGATGGCACACCCTGGTAACCTTCCTGCATCAACACCCATGTGAGAAGTACTGAGTGCACCAGTGTGCAGGATGCCAAGGGCCAGGTCCTGACCGCAGGACACTGTATGTGTTATGTGGCATGGGATCATTGCTCCTTCTGTACGATCATATCTTACCTAGGTCAGGCCTAATGTGAAGGTGTAAGAAAACAGGGGAGGAAGGATGGAGAAGAGGACCAGGGAACTGTCCAATGACCTACAGCATTTTGCAGACGTCGGCCTGGATAGGCCTTCAATGAAGACTGGTGGAAAGAATAAACGATTTTGCATGGAGAGAAGGCTGAAATATCAGTACTCTCTCAACCATCTCATTTTCTGTCTTCCCTATACTCTCCCCAGACCTCACCTGATCGTAGTTGTCATGGATGATTCTGGTTGTGTTGGTGGCTTCCTGACTGCAGTGACATTGACTGTGGGCCTGCTGGGACACAACGAGAGAGGCACACATTAAAGGACTGTTACATCACCTCCTCCCTACACGCCCCTCCTCCCTACAAGCCCCTCCTCCCTACACGCCCCTCCTCTCTACACGCCCCTCCTCCCTACACGCCCCTCCTCTCTACACGACCCTCCTCCCTACACGCCCCTCCTCCCTACACGTCCCTCCTCCCTGTGTGCCCCTCCTCCCTAAGTGCCCCTCCTCCCTACACAACCCTCCTCCCTGTGTGCCCCTCCTCCCTACGTGCCCCTCCTCCCTAGTCAGGTGAAAAAGCTTTGGAGAAGACAGCTGGGAGATATTAGAGTCTGTGGAGAAAGTCTGAGTTTTCCCCTGGCTTCTGCTCCTTCTGCATCTGCAGTCAACTGGGTGGTTGGCATCAGAAGAGCAAGCACCAGGTCTACCTTGTCACACTGCTGAATGCAACACCCCTAAGGTTAACTAAGTGAGTAAATACATCCATCTGATTGCACGATTGTAGGTTTTAAAGTAGGACAGGGAGCAGTGCCCTTCTTTTTTAAGGTTTATATATTTTATGTATATGATGCACTATCTACATGTATCCTGCATGCCAGAAGAGGGCATAGATCCCATTCTAGATGGCTGTGAGCCACTGTGTGGTTGTTGGGAATTGAACTCAGGACCTCTGGAAGAGTTGCCAATGCTCTTAACTGCTGAGCCATCTCTCCAGCCCCAGGGACCAGTACCTTTTCTAACAGAATTTTTGAATCTGAGACAAAGAAGGAAGCCGCCACCTGCCACAGAGGAACTCATCAACAGCCATTAGGCTGGAGCTGACAGTTTCTCTTAGTCTGAGTTTTGGTTGGTGATTTTTGCTTTTGTCTCTGATTTTAATTAGTGAAGGTGAACTTACAGGTGACCCTTGGAGATGGGCCTTCCCATATGACTTCCCAGATATGTCTTAGTGTGGAAATTCCAAAGGGTCAGAAACAGGAAGTCCAGAGGTGTGCTTACGGTCAGAATGCAACCCTTGGTATGTCCCTCTGAGGGGCTACTATACTCTTAGGAGATGCTCTGGCATCAGCTGGTCACTCCATGAGGGGACCTATCTGACGAGGGGTCAGCAGGCCCTGAGGCTGGTAAAACCATTGCAAAGTCTTGAAGGACACAGAAGTGAAGGGCAGGGCAAGAAATGCCCTGACTCCCCAAGTCCTGGGCTCATTCTGGACAGATGGGTGCAGCTGCTTGGAATTCGGACGCACTGACTTACACATTGCTCCAGAGTTCTCTGCATGTAGAGGAAAGAGTTGGCAATGCCACTGATTCTCCTCACGACCTCGGGGCTTGTCTCCTGATGGTCCTTGAACACCCTGTCTCTGTAGAAGGTCAGGAGGTGGCTGGTCACGCAGCAAACATCTACAGGCTACAGACACAAATTAGAGCATGCCCTGGAGGCCCTCTGCTCTT
Organism: Peromyscus melanophrys; assembly: GCA_902168415.1. Taxonomy (NCBI): domain Eukaryota; kingdom Metazoa; phylum Chordata; class Mammalia; order Rodentia; family Cricetidae; genus Peromyscus; species Peromyscus melanophrys. Next base: position 45,749 of record CABHPR010129439.1, on the reverse strand, counting down.
GACACTTCAGAGAAAAAGGACAAGAAGTCAAAGAACTAAATGTTCTTTTCTAGAATTCAGGGTATTCTTCCACGCTTCCCACGGTCAAGCTAACTACAGCCAGGAGATATATTATCAAAGAATAGGGCTTGGAATCCCATCACAGACAAGGATTCTCACCACAGCATCCCCAGCACAATATTAGGAAGTTCTTAAATCCCTCCAAGAACCAGGTGCCTCCTTTATGAGACAGTTTGCATCCCATAAACCAAGACTGTCAGCTCTGTAATCTCCCAACCAGCAACATCCTTGGCTCCTGGACATCAGGTATCATACCAGGCATGACCAATATATTCACCCTGGCCATTGAGCCCTGAACCACACACACTACTGGGCTCCCTCAAGTTTCACCCCTTAAACTGGTGGGGGGGGGGGGAGGCTGAAATTTGCAAGAGTGGAGACTGGCAGCCACATCTGGGGAGGTCAGAGGACTGCAATGGAAAGCAGATGCCTCCAAGACAAGACTCCAGATGCTCAAAGCACAGCCCAGAGAAGCAGTGGACAGTTGCCTTCTAGCAATTTGCACTCTGCAGGCCTAAGGAAGTACTGCAGAAGATTTACACCCCAGCCTCTAGCCCGAGGGCAGCTTTTCCTAGACAGTGGTAGACTAATTGAAAGGCAGGATCTCTTCCCTGCTCTCACTGGGCCCCTTAGCCAGAGGAAAAGTTACACACCTCTGTGTTATTAAAGACTGTGGCATTAAAAAGAAGAACCCATGAGAAAGAAAGAGAGAAAGAAGGAAAGAAGGAAAGAAGGAAAGAAAGAAAGAAAGAAAGAAAGAAAGAAAGAAAGAAAGAAAGAAAAAGAAAGAAAGAAAGGAGAGAGGAGGGAGGAAGAAAAGAAAGAGAGAGAAAGAAAGAGGGAGGGAGGGAGGGAGGGAAGGAAGGTAGTTTGGTTCAGCAATCGACTAGGAACTTGTGACTAAGGCCGAGAACCTGAGTTCCACCCTCAAAACCCATATGAAGGAAGAGAGAACTAACACCTGGAAGCTTCTCTCTCTCTCTCTCTCTCTCTCTCTCTCTCTCTCTCTCTCTCTCTCTCTCACACACACACACACACACACACACACACACACACACGTGCACACGTGTACACACACGCAAATAATGAATAATTTTAAAAGAGAAAAGAAATGGGGCGAATGAGGGAGAGAAGAAGGCAGGGGATGTAGTGAAGATCCTCATTCGCTGGCTCCCTTCCTTCCTCTGCGTCAGCTAGTTCTCAAGCTCAAGAGGAGGGGGAATCCGGACACAGAGGCAGAACGGGAAGGGGGAGTCCTATCCTGACTTGGTCATTGACTCATCACCCCCACCTCTTCAAAGTCTCGATTTCTCATAGAAACATACTTTTAGTTTGTCAAGTAGGAACTCAACAGCAACAAAAAATGGAGATCATTTTTAGAATAGGTCCAGAGGTCAAAACGGTTTTTCGTTTGTTTAATTTGCTTTGCTTTTTGAGACAGGGTCTTGATAACCATGAACTGGAAATGCCAGGAAAAAAAAAGCCTATGGTGAAGACTCTCCAAGGCTGACTAATGAGAACTTCTGTGGTTGTGGAGAGTCGTACCGTTGCCTATCCAGAGCCCAATGATCTTGGGCTGCCTTGAACCACTTTGATAGCTGCTCACCTCTATGTCTGACCTAGCAAGTGTGACTAACAGGAGAAACTCTTTGGAATATACTAACAGACCACTAGTGTCCCCAGAGCTAAGAGTGTCATCAGATAGCATCTGAGGCCGATAGCAGATTCTCCACAATTTGCTGCAACCTGCATTATAACCTGCTTACCTTGTGTTCCCACCAATGCATTTTTAAATGCCTTCATTTACGACTGTCTTGTGTTCTATTACCGTACAAACTTCGTGATACTAAAGCTTTGAAACGCTGTCTTTGGCATAATCTAGATTCCAGGCTGCAGTCGCTCATATTTAACTATAGAATAAACCATCACTTATTCCCTTTGAACTGAAAGTTGGGTTTATGCATGGACATAGCCCTGGCTGGCCTGGAACTCACAAAGTTGAACAGACTGGCTTCAAACGTGTAACGATCCTCCTGCCTCTGCCTCCCAAGTGCTGGGAGTACAAGCATGTTCCCCGACACCTGGCTAAGAGATCACTCTAAATGCACCTCACAGGTTCTTTTGTAAAGCCAGGAATCGGCCGGCCAGCTGCTGGCTAGTAACATCCTTTATGGAGAACGGGCCTGGCATCCCTCCTGGCCTTCCCACCCACTTGTCACTGGAAAGCACACTCCCAGACTTTCTATAGTAGTTCTGTGATAAAACTTTTATCCCAAAAGTCTCCTAGGCCTTTCTGTTGTCCTCATCAGAAAGCCAAGGCTCAGCCTGGTTCCAAAGGTCCCTATCCGCCCCCTACCCTATCCTGCACATCCTTTGCATCCTAAACCCGCTTGCCTCACTGTCCCGATCACAAAGGCCTGCCTTCTATGGTGTTACGCCCGTCCTCCCCTGTGTCTTAAACCTTCACTCTGGTTTTGGAGTTTGTTTGTTGATTTTCATTTCTCCCTAGGGAAATCTTCCAAAAACAATCTCCAAGCCACTGAATTCCTGTCCCATCGGAGTCCCTGATACTTCTGTCACCCTCTGGGGAAGTCTCACTTCTTTGATCATGCCCGTGAGTTCAAAGTCATTGGGGTACCGGCCCAAACTGCTCAGACAAGCCTGGAGCATTAAGAGCGTACTGGGCAGGGATTTGTTTCTTAGCACAAAACCATTAAGAAGTAGGACACAAGCCAACTGGTACCTTAATGCTCCTCAGATTCTCCAGTGTGGACAGGATGGTGACATTTTGGAAGGTGTCTTTAGTTTGCTGTGGAGAACAGGACAGACATCAGTGAGAACTCTCCACTTTCTCAGGATACCTCACAAGCAACAGGAAGGAACTTGGCCTTTCAGGTCAAGATGTAAGACAAGGCATACACATTCCTTCAGACAACCCATGCTCACCAGGGCTCTTTTGATTTCCTGGAAACTCTTTTCTATAAGGCGCATGTCCACAGAAATCAGACATCTCCTGAGGCTGCGGGTGTGCACGGAGCAGAGGATAAGTGCCATGCCCAGGAGGCAGCAAGAAACGCACTGGGCCTTCATGTCCTGCCGCAAGGATAGAAATCCGTTGTCCGCCTAGACTGCAGAGCAGAGAAAATCAAAACCCCACATGCTCCTCCTGGGGACCTCGTGGCAGAGGCCTGACAGCACCAAAAAGAAGACTCAGCGCTTGGCCTTGGGGAGCTTCAAAGGCTGGCATCTCCTTTTGTGGTTTCCTTGAATAATTGACTATGACCCCCCTCACACAAACACACACACCCTCAACAGGCTCCCACCGCAGTGTGTATCACACTGTACTCTGACTCAACCCTTCATCAACTGGGGTGAAAAAATCTTGTTTCTAATAAACTGAATAAGGGGAACAGATTGGGCAACAGCTCTGTAAAACCATAAAAGCCCACTGGCTTTTCCGTGTTTGCTTCCGAAGGAAGCGGCACCTTTTATGAAAACCCTAGTGCATATCTGCCTAAAATCGTGTTTGGAGCTAAGTGTGTACAGAGGCATGTGACACATCTCTGTGCAGTCTAGGATCTGTCTTCGGCACCCTCCTAAGCAGCACATGCTACACAAAGAGATAAAGCCTACAATGGCATGTGATCTGCCCTGCCCTCTCTCTTCTGCCCCCTACCTAGTGTGAGCCTTACCCCTGAGGGCCCCCATTTCCTGCTGTGTGTGCAGAGGCCATTGAGTAGGAGGGCCCCAAACACAACCAGCAGCTGGGGAGTCATAGTGCACTTACTTCTAGACCCTCACTATGGTTCTTGGGGCTGTAATCATGAATGGGCTATATGAATGGGAGCCACACTGCCCCACTTCCCATCACCACAGACCCCATCTTCCTGGGATCCCTAGGAATTCATTTCTAGGCTCCTTGCCTAGAAAGCCAAGAAACAGCAAGCCCAAGCCTTCTGTTAACATGCACCCTTCCCAGAACACCAGCAGGTGTATACTGAGACCCCCGGATGACAGACAGTACTCCCTACAGAGCTTGATTTTCAAATTCTCTAGCCAAACAAGGAACTAGACTCCATTGGCAAGGGAAGTTGGTAGGCATCACCCCCCTCCTAACTCTGCTCCTTCTAAAAAAGAGTCCAGACATCTTGGCCAATTCAGGTAACAGCGGGAGGCAACACTTGTCCTACACAGCAGACGTGGTGGACACTGTATGAAATATTTTGCATAATTACCTTGTTTCCTGTGACACCCACCCCTGAGAAGGTTTGTTTCTATCCACATTTTGCCAAGGAGGGAACTAAGAATTAGGATAATGAAATAGGTTGCCAGAGCCGAAGTGGGCAGCTGACCTCTGTGCTGACTCCTTGTGGCTAAGCCTCCCACTTACAAATCAATCTCTCCCCTGCATGCATATCCATCTCTCCTGGAGACCACAGCTTCACACCAGACCAAAAAAAAAAAATTCTGATCAGGTCCCACTGAAGCAGGACTGTGCTTTGCATTTAAAAAGATATTTAATACTGCAAAAAGTTAAGTTCCTGGAATGAAAAAGGTATAATAAAGATATTTGATTTCCTTATGCTCTATTCTGTCTTTTATCCTTTCTTTTTTCCATTTCCTCTTGTTAAAAAGAAGGTACCAGAAAATTCACACACACACACACACACACACACACACACACACACACACACACACACACACTGGAGTGCTTCTCCACATTCCACAAAAAACCTCAGCACCCTGGACAACACAGGTCGCCAACAACGGTAACCCCTGTCATATTAAGTGAAGCTCCTGATAGCCCATGGCTGCCTCACCTCTTCTGGATCCTCCTGCCGCAATAGAGCTGTCTCTCTCCGTGCTCTTTGCCATTTGGAAGGGGCTGCTTACTTTTATGCTGTGGATTAGAGGAAATGCTGTCAAGGTTTACTGGGTGGGTCCACCTTCAGGAGATTTCCCCCCTCATTTCTTTAATTGTTTTCTTTTCTTTCTTTTTCTTTGTGATACAGCTGATTAATCATTATTAAGAAATGCCCTGTTTTTCTGAGTTTTGACACACACACAGCTTCTGGGAAAAATAAACTCCTCATCACCATGCAAATGAGAATTACTTGTAATTTTGTGTTCATGGAGAAAAATCCAAGTTAGGTCACTTTCCGAGGAGCTGTGACATGTCATAAACTGTACCCTGAAGGCACAGTCAGGAAAGTCCTGTGTGGATGGCCTGGCTTGGTTAGCAGCCAGCTTCGTGAGAGTCTGCAGGTCCTTTGGCACAAGCCATCTCCCTGGTGTCTCACACAGTTCCCAGGGACCTACCACATGCCAGGCTTCTACACGCATTACTTCATTTAACTTCATGGGAATCCAATCTTTTCCCTCCTATAGGCAAGTGATTTCTGTCTTCTCTTTCCCCTTGGTCTTGTCCCTTGGAAGGACCCTTTCATTCTTGAATGATGGAAAGAGAAATGAGAATGAGCAGGACAGGGCCTTAAGAGAAATTCGTGGCAGAGCTGGGAACAGAATTTAGGACCCTTAGGATAAAGGAGGCAGAAGACCCTTTATCCAAGTTACTTTCTTATTTATTACAACTCTATCATGAAGTTTTCCAGGGGTCAGGGTTTTAAGTCACAGAAAGACAGCGTATAATCGTATCCTCCCAAGACAGTCATTTTCCCTTGGGGACATGGCCTCTGGTAAGCTGCCCATACCCCCCGGTGGATGGACCCACTCCCAAGCACATATTGGCAACACTAATTGGACTCAGAAGGTTATTAGTAATCGAAACAAAAGAAGAAAAGGAAGACTAAAGCTGGGAGGGAGATGGGGTGGAGGCACTAGGGGGTGCTGGAGGGAGGTAGTGGTGGATGGACATAATCAAAATGCATTGTACAAAAGGACAAAAATTTCAAAGAATAGATAAAAAGATGATTTAAAAAAAACTAATGTCCTACCAGGCCATGATACCTTTAATCCCAGCGCTTGGGAGGCAAGAGGCAGGCAGATCTTTGAGTTCAAGGCCAGCCTGGTCTACAGATTGAGTTCCAGGATAGCCAAGGTTACAGAGAGAACCCCTGTCTTAAAAAACTAAAAAGCAAGCAAACAAACAAAAAACAAACAAAAGAACTAGTTTCGTCCCCCAAGTGACTCTGGGATGGGGTTTAAACAAAGAACAACCCCCCATACACACACACAGGGTGGGCACAGAACCTACTCCGGCTACAAAGCTAAGGAGACAAGGAGTAAATAGGGAACCGGAAGAGAAGAGAATCAGATGAACAGAGTTTGGTGGGATTCAAGAGAAATGAACCCCAGAATCTTGAAGACTGTTTCCAGCATCTTAAATTTCATTCAACAGCGCATGCTGGGGGAAGCTTTAGGCTATTTCGGCTCACAATAGTGTAGCCCTGGAACTAAGCCCAAGACTTCCCTCTTCTCTGGGAAGCATGAACTGCTGAAAACCTCACAGACACTCTGTAAAACAGGTAAAATTAACGTTGAGGACTCAAATGAGCTAATGGTCCTGGCCTGTATCATAGTAAAAACAAATAGTATTTACTATTCTATAAATAGTAAGTAACAAATAGTATTTACTCTATGCTGTGCCATAAGAGAAAGACTGGATGGACCCTCCATCAATATTTGACCAGTGTATCTGCTCCTTCTGGAAAGGGAGATATGAACAGCTGTGCATTCGTATCTCCTGGGTGATGTGGGGAAATGGGTGGGAGCATCCAGCTCAGCTGCCTGGCTCAGAGCCCAAAGCCACATGTAAGAGGATTGCAACACGACCATGCAGAGTCTCACTCCACATTCACTCCAGTGATCCAGCTTTCATTTCAGGCCCAGGATGCCGCACTAGGAAGCTTCAGAAGAAAGGAAATGTGTGCAGTGTCTGTAATGCCCTTCTAGCACGCAATGTCAGAGTGGCTGGGACTGGGACACTAGCCACTCTCTCTTCATGCTTGTTGGTTCCTCTATACAGATAGTGCTTACCAAGGACTCCCCATGCAGGCCTGGTGTGGAGAGTAGATAATTAGATGTTAGCCCTCAATACAGAGGCTGGGCTACAATAAGCAATTCAAAGGTGTTACTAGTTTATTTCTTTTTGAGGCAGGGCCTTGCTATATAGCACAGATTGACCTCAAACTTACAATCCTCCTGCCTCGGGTTCCCAAATACTGGGATTACAAGTGTGCACCATTATGGCTAGCTTGCTATTAACTCTACAATTCCACTTGAATCCCTAAATTGAGAGGAAAGGGAACAATAAGAAGTGATTTCTCTCTCTCCTAAGCTTTGCTGTCTAACATTTAATATTTAAAAAAAAATATAGCCAGGCAGTGGTGGCGCACGCCTTTAATCCCAGCACTCAGGAGGCAGAGGCAAGCGGATCTCTGTGAGTTCGAGGCCAGCCTGGGCTACCAAGTGAGTTCCAGGAAAGGCGCAAAGCTACACAGAGAAACCCTGTCTCGAAAAACCAAAACCAAACAAACAAATAAATAAAATAAAATAAAATACAGCTTGAGATAGAATGGTATCCTTTCCGGAACTGCAGTCAAATTGTGAATGTGATTATAGACACAGAGGGACAAGTAGCCTTGAAATGGGGACATCTAGACCCGGCTGAGCCACCATTTCAAGACTAGGGCTCAGTTTTCCATTTGTGCTGCACATGGTAGTGTAGCCTGCAATCCCAGAACTCAGGAGGCAGGTGGGGAGGATTATTTCATGTTCCTGAGCAGCCTGGGTTACAATATGAGACTCTGTCCCCTTCCTCCACACCATCAAAAAGTTTCATTTATCGCTAGAGAGGTCCCCAGAAATCCACAAAGATACCTCCACAATAGACTGCTGGCAATGGTCGAGAGAGTGCCTGAGCTGACCTACTCTGGTGATCAGATGGCCGAACACCCTAACTGTCATGATAGAACCCTCATCCAGTGACTGATGGAAGCAGATGCAGAGATCCACGGCCAAGCCCCAGGTGGAGCTCCGGGAGTCCAATTGGAGAGAGAGAGAGAGAGAGAGAGAGAGAGAGAGAGAGAGAGAGAG
>CABHPR010129439.1:14378-30544 GCA_902168415.1 Peromyscus melanophrys | reverse complement strand
GACAACAGTTCTCCAGGTGTCTTGATAAGTGGAAGGGCTTTCAGCATGCTTGCCCCAGTGCTAGACAGCCTGAGTCTCACTTCTCTCCCCGCATCCACGCTTCCCGGAGTCAGCCAGGAGTACCAGCTGTGCTAGGGATGGCTACCTATCACACACAGATGCGACACAGCTGTGCAAACATGCTCTCTAAAAAGGCAAGTGCATCCCCCACCCAGCTTCTTTTTAGTCCTCTCCCCCTCCCCATGTCCTGGGGCCTCTCCCATCCTATCGGGCATGAATAGAAAGGCAACACAGTAGAGGGGTAGAAAGGGAGATGAATTCTGACTAAGGCTGAAGTCACTTTCTTTCAGGAGTTGGAGGAGAGCACAGGGCACATGAAGAGCCCACAACTAAACAGTAAGTCCTCCTGTGCACAGGTCCTTTGGCAGTGCACTGCATTGATTCATATTTTCTAATGGAAGTTAATGTTATTTTATTTTTGAAACCACAGTATAATTACAACATTGCTCCCTTCCCTTTCCTCCCTTGAAACCCTCCCATTTACTCATGCCAGCTCTCCTTCAAATTCATGGTTTCTGTTCCCACTAATTCTTATTGCATACATATTGTATATACATGTATATCTTAAAGATAACCTTTACAAAGAGGTAGATGGTTTTAGAAGCACCAGTGAAAAAGCAGCCATTAGTTGCTACAACCTCGCTGCCCCTACTCCTAGACCCCAGGGCAACAGCCTTCAGGGTACAGTTTCCCGTGCTGCCTCCGTTCAGGTCCTTCATTCTAAAAGCATTCACAGTCCCTATCATAAACAAATCGTTCACGTGCTTATTCTAATGGGAGATAAGATCTATTTCATAGTGTGCCATATGAACATGCCACTTCCTTCCTTCATCCTGCCAACAGTCATATTGCCATATCACCCTTTTCTAGACAGCACATTGCTCAAGTCATCACAGAAAAGCAGGAGCTGCCCTTCGAAGACTTCCGTGTCTTCACTGGCTCCAGGGACAGCCAGAAGAGCACTATTGGCCCGGAGAGTCTCATTCCAACCTTCAACATTTCTCATAGCCATACTCAAAATCCACAGACTGAGAAATCCAGACAAAGGGGACCAGCTGGCTGGTGCTGCGCAGTTACACACCCAGGCTCTGTGGTAAGCACCAGGATGCTTCTATCGCCTTTAATCCTCACACCTACTCTATGAGGTAGATACCATCTCTGTATCGACTGTTTCAGAGGAGGAAGCTGAGGCCTGGCAATGTTAAATACCTGCCCAAGGGCTGTCAAGAGCTAAATGACAAAACCAAACACCATCAGAAGCAGCCCACTCTGGTACCTCTGTTTTTAATCACTGCAGGGTACCAGCCATGAAAGCTCATCCAGAACAGCTTTCCCATTTGTGGAGGAGGAAACAGCCAGAGCTCAGAAAGAACAGTCCCTAGAACTACAGTGTCAAATCTCCTGGTAGCTCTGTGGCCAGAGACATCCAGGGCCCTTTGCAGGCACAGGGCCTTTGTCATCTCTTCCAACTTTCATCCTAGAGAAAAAAGAAATCTCTTTCTTCTTCCCATTGGAGAAATGGGATGGAGAGTGATTAGCAGCATCTCTCCAACTAACAAGTGTAGACCTGTCAGAAGAAAACGGATTCTGTGGAAATTCAATGTTGGTTTTTCCCTTCTTGGTAAAATAGCCCATGTCAGGTGAAAAGGACTGCACCCATAGGAGCCAGGAAGTTCCTGGGGAGGGTGTCACCTTGGAAGACTCGAGGGGAGAAGGAGGGTGGGAGGGGGCCCTGACTTACTGCACAGGCAGAACCAGCAGATAGCAAATAGAGGACTGAGCTGTCTCAAATACTCAGAACCAAAAGCAAGTCAGAGGCCTAGAAGGCACAAAAGACACAGGCCACATCTTCATCCACCCCATATGGCACAGTGAGCAGTCTGCTGGGGCACCACCCCTGCTCCTAGGATCGTGTCTACTCAGACAGCCAGAAGTTTAGTCCAGACTCCTTTTCCTAGAGGATTTTCTCCCCTGGGTTGGCTATTTACCCTACTCTAGGTTCATGGTCATTCAGGGCACCATGCTGCATGGGACCCAGCTGTCATTATCTACCTAGAAGTGAGCTAGGATTTTCAGTAAGGTCTAAATCTCAAAGAGACAGGAAACTCCTTCGGGAATCGTGTTTCTTTACCCTCACAGCATTTATGCTCTCCTTGGTCCCTTCTCAGCACCTGCAAATGCTTTTCTGTGTTCTGTTTATTTCCACTTTGGAACGTGTTGGCCATTCAGAAGTCTCCCATCAGACTCAAGGCTCAGGAGGGCCGAGGCCGTGTCTTCTCATTAGAGAACACAGGATAACTGGAACAAACTGTTCCCTTGTTAAGTCAGCTTTTGGGTTTGAGCACTTGTAAGTCAAGTTCTGCCTTGCATGTAAGTTCCATGATGACAAGGATGTTGTCAGTTCTACTCATTGCTTTATCCCCAGAAAGCAACAGAGTAGGCACCCCAGTAATGGTTGTTGAGTGAGAGAATGCATGAATGAATGAATGAATGAATGAATGAATGAATGAATGACAGGAGTGTAGCTTTCCAAATGCTGTTTTCAGAAGAGCAAGAGTGGGTGAAGCACTTGTCTTGCAAGCCTGATGACCTGAGTTCAATCCCTGGAATCCACGTAAATGTAGATGAGAGAGCCAAGTCTACAACTCTACAAACAGTTGACCTCTGATTTCCACGTGGCACACATTTCGCACGAACACACACACACACACACACCACGTCATCATCATCATCATAAATAACAATTCAAAAAAGAAGAGAGAAATACCATTCTTCTATGTCCCTTAGGGAAGACTTTTAAGGAATTTAAGCCCAGGAGGTATACATGATTCTTTCTCAGCGTCCAACAGAATTAGAGTCAGCAGAGGTTGGAAAAAAGCTATCCTAGCTGTCGAATTGTATAATCTTTTTATTCTCTCTCAGTGAGTGTGTCTATGTGGAGGATACAACAAAATGTGGCGTCAGAAGAAAATGTTTGAACTTGGCATTTTGTGGGAACGGAAGAATGATCAAGCAGGAAAAGAAAACTCTTCAGCTTTTCCAGCTGAATCAAAGTAAGATGAACTCTTTTCCTCAGGAACTTCAGAGCACAGTAGCAGTAAAGCACATGTGTGTGGCGGGGTGGCTTGCCACCACTGAAGCTTGTCTTGCCACGGGATCGATGTTTAGACACAAAACATTCATCATACACAGATTGCAGAGCTGAAGCGTCTGATTCATTCCTTTGAGAAGCTGATTTTTAACATATGAATGCATGCACCGTCTTAGTTGCTGTTCTATTGCTGTGAAGAGACACCATACCCAAGGCAACTCTTATGCAAGAAAATATTTAATTGGGGTTTGCTTACAGTTTCAGAGGCTTAATCCGTTATCATCATGGCAGGGAGCACACATGGGAATGTAGCTGAGAGCTACATCCTGCTGTGGGATGGTCTGTATGTCAAACATGTTGCTTATTGGTCAATAAATAAAGCACTGATTGGCCAGTGGTCAGGCAGGAAGAAGTATAGGCGGGACAAGGAGGAGAGAATTCTGGGAAGTGGAAGGCTGAGGAGACACTGCCAGCCACCACCATGACAAACAGCATGTGAAGATGCCGGTAAGCCACAAGCCATGTGGCGAGGTATAGATTTATAGAAATGGATTAATTTAAGATATAAGGACAGTTAGCAAGAAGCCTGCCATGGCCATACAGTTTGTAAGCAATATAAGTCTCTGTGCTTTCTTGGTTGGGTCTGAGCGGCTGTGGGACTGGCGGGTGAGAGAGATTTGTCCTGACTGTGGGCCAGGCAGGAAAACTCTAGCTACAACATCCTGGTCCACAGGCTGAGAAAGAGAGTGACAGAGGGCCTGACTTGAGCTTTTGACACCTCAAATCCCACCCCCAGTGGCATCCTTCCTCCAACAAGGTCACACCTCCTAATCCTTCTAGTTGTTGCTGGAAAATTTCTCTCGAGCTCCCAAGTCCCGCCAGCTCCCAAGTCCCACCAGTCCCAGAAACCACTTACAAAATAAACACACAGACGCTTACATTATTTAAACTGCTTGGCCATTAGCTCAGGCCTATCATTGTCTAGCTCTTACTCTTATATTTAGCCCATTTCTATTAATCTCTACTTTGCCACGTGGCTCGTGGCTTACCGGTACTTTACATCTTCCTTGTTCTGGCCGCGGCTCCAGGCAGTCTCCCTCCTTTCACCTTCCTGTTCCCTCTCCTCCCTTCTCTGTTAGTCCCGCCTATACTTCCTGTCTGGCTACCGGCCAATCAGTGCTTTATTGATACAGAGTGATATCCACAGCATCTAGTCCTTCACATAGTCCCACTCCCTGTTGACTAAGCATGACAAATACATGAGCCTATGGTGGCCATTCTTCTTCAAACCACCGCATGCATGTACACATAAGAAACGACACTGATACACAAGTTTTTCTCTAGTGTCCATGCATAAACTCTTTAGGAGCCCTGGAACCTAAATTACTAGCGTGAAAAGGCTTGGAACTTGGAACATAGCTCAGGGGTCAAGTGTACCCAGACTATGCCAGACCATGGGTTCATTTGATATCTCTGGTTGGGTAACTCCAGACAAGCTGATGAGTTCTCTGTTTCCATTTCCTCATACGCAGAAGTGCGTGTGGCCATGTCTTCCCAGCCCTCCTACATCAGGAATCACAACCGTACACACTTGTATGAGGTTAGCATTACACACGGAGAGGCCTGCACCTGTCTTTTTCTCAGCCCAGTTCCTCGGACAGTAAGAGCTGGCTATGGCATGCTTGGCTATTGCTGCCCACTGGTAGAAGTCACAGAAACAGATGCTGAGCTAGGAGAGAACTGCCTGCTTACTCTTCTGGCTGGATTTGCTCACTCTAGTCCTTTTTGTAGAAGGTTCTTCCTGTATCTTAGAGCTTAAGTAATGTCTCATTTAGGAAGAAATGAAGATGAATAAGTTCTGGCTCTTGTAAAGCTACAGCCAGTATGTCAGCATGGTTGGCAAAGGCAAATTACATTGAATTATGGAATGAGCACTTAGAAATGGTGTGGCTAGCCAACCCAGTTTACCTGGAACTGTTAAATTCTGGGGAACTGGACTTTTAGTCCAAAATCCGGAAAGTCCTAGACAAATCCAGACAAGTCAGTTACCCTAGGTGAACTAAGAATAGAGAAGCCAGATTTGAGTTTTGACGCTATAGGAATAAATCCTATATCTTGAGCCTATAGTCTGTGTATAACTAACTATTTCTATGTTTAAATATTGATTGTGCTACCAGGAAAGCTTTCGTTATGGTCCATGGCTCTATCAATTCCAGCTGTGGAATGTTGGCCAAATCACAAAAGTTACTTTCTAATAAACTCGGTTTTGTCTTCTAGAACTTGGTACAAATAAAAACTGGGCAACATAACATATAGGATGCTTCTAGAAGAAGAAAGAGACTCAGTATATGCCTTTAAATCTGAAAATGCAAGCAGCGTAATGCAATTTACTACAGAAAAGCTGCTCTTTCCTCCACTGTTACAGCTCTGGTTGGCAGTGTGAACCTGAGAGCGCAGGGCCTAAAAACGAGGCAGACTAAAGTCTCATGTAATAGCCAACTTTATTCAGAGCATCAGACAATTTATACTCTGTGAGGGTTAAGAGGAGTCACCTGAGTAAAGTATGCAGTCACAAAGACAAGCTGCACGTGGCAAAAAACGTGTTTTTCCGTAGAGGCACATGAATAACAACAGCTGAAACAAACTCACTCCAATCTGCTGCACCTGGGAGGAGCGTGAAAACACATTCCAAGAACAATTCTGTTTTGAAAACAAACTGAGGTCACAAGACTCTTGTTTTCTTGAAATTTTCTCACAAACAGAATTCTCACACAGCTTCATTCTTGGACTGTGTTCCGACACCCCACAATTCCAATATTCATCCCATTCACAGATGGTGTCTGCATGCTCTCCAAAGCATTTTTATATATGATATTGTTCTATATTAAAACCATATCAACAGGGAAGTTGTTTTGATTTTCTCTTCCATATGGCAGTTCTGAGCCTCAGCTATTGAAGGGCCATTCAGAATGAGAATTATACCCTAAGCATCTTGGCTCTTCATCAAAGCTGGTACCTTCTGGATCACTCTCCCTTCTCACCTTATGGGGCAACAACTACAGTTGCCCTTGGCCCAGAGTACTCATCTCTAGAGACAAACAATCCATGATAAAGAGCAGATGAGCCACAAGGTATTTCAGACAATGTCAATCCAAGGCTTACAATTCTGAGGCCGTAATTATGGAGAAGGAATATAGTTCCTTGCCTAAAACCAGGAATATGCTTGGCAGAACCAGTAATGATCTGGGGGCCAAGGGTCTGGAGGGGAGCTGTGACTTCACATGCTGAGAACCTAATTCTTCCCTCTGCAGGGACACGGGTATCGGTCACACAGCCACTGTGTGTTTAGCCTGTGATGAACTGGAGATATCCTGTGTTCCCCTTGAGCAACATTGCTGATCAGCTTCCTGCTGACTCCTTCCCACTGTGTGTTAGCTTTCTCCTGACTCTGTCCCATTTTCCCCTACAAACTGTATAGAAGATGCTGTACTTCTTAATAAACCTGTTTGGCAGAAGACCGCTTGTGCGAGAGCTTCTTGACCCTAACTTTCCGATCTTCTTTATTTTCGGATCTCCTGGTCCTCCCCACCAGGGACCTATCACTGAAGAATGACCTGCTGGTCCATGTCAACAAGGAAACATTTTCACCTTCTCATACCCATGGTTACCTCTTGGCACGAAGTTATAAAACTGGGGACATCATTTTCCTCTGAAGCTATGGAGATCCTCTTAAGACTCAATCTTGCTTCCCTTCTTAAGATTCAAGGAAGGAGGATCACACCCTGTGGCTGTGTTTAAGAATGACCTTGAAGAACTAGAGAGGCGGCTCAGGCGGTAAACCCTTGGTGACAAGCCTGGCAACCTGAGTTCAATCCTTAGGACCCACACGGTGGAAGTGAAAGGACCAGGCAGACGCCATAACAGGCTGTCAGTCTTCTCTCAGAGATCAGGCCTCAATTTCAGTTTCCTGAGACTGAGCACGCAGTCTCTGGGAGGGCCATTAACAAAAGACATAGATAGTCCTTGCAGTAGCTCCCTTTCTGCACGTACTCTGACTGCTCAAGGTTCAGCCAGATGTTTACTGTCTGGGACCCCTCACCAACTTAGAGCTATGTGTGTGAGTCAAGGACAGAGCCTGGGCCACAGAGTCAGCTCTCAAAGTCAGTACGTGCTACGCCTGCCAGCCT
This sequence comes from Peromyscus melanophrys, assembly GCA_902168415.1. Lineage (NCBI taxonomy): Eukaryota > Metazoa > Chordata > Mammalia > Rodentia > Cricetidae > Peromyscus > Peromyscus melanophrys. Next base: position 23,206 of record CABHPR010129439.1, on the reverse strand, counting down.
CCATGGCAGTTCAAGGACAAAGCCTGGGATTTGTCCAGGCCTGTCCCCAAATGGTAACCATAACCCTCAACTAACCCTAGCCAATTAACAGTTATTAACATGATTTTCCTAGAAAATCATTATAAAAGGAACAAGCCTGCCCCTCTCCCTCACTCTGGAATCCTGCTTTATGGTGGGAAATTTTACTAGTTAAGGTTACTATTGCTATGATGGAACACCATGACCAAAGAAACTTGGGGAGGAAAGGGTTTATTTGGCTTACATGTCCACATCGCTGTTCATCATTGAAGGAAGTCAGGACAGGAACTCAAACAGGCCAGGAACCTGTGAAGGCAGGAGCTGATGCAGAAGCCATAGAACAGTTCAGCTTACTGGTTTTTGCTTCCCCTAGCTTGCTCAGCCTGCTTTCTTTCTTTTTTTTTTTTTTTTTTTTCTTCTTCGAGACAGGGTTTCTCTTCGTAGCTTTGCGCCTTTCCTGGAACTTGCTTTGGAGACCAGGCTGGCCTCGAACTCACAGAAATCCGCCTGGCTCTGCCTCCCAAGTGCTGGGATTAAAGGCATGCGCCACCACCGCCCGGCATCAGCCTGCTTTCTTATAGAACCCAGGACCATCAGCCTATGGACGGCACCACCCACAATGGGCTGGGCCCTTCCCCATCCATCAGTAATGAAGAAAATGCTCCACAGGCTTGCCTACAACCTGATCTTATAGAGGTATTTTCCTCGAGGTTCCCTCCTCTCAGATGATGATACCTTGTGTCAAGTTGACATAAACTAGCCAGAACGGAAGTCTCTCTCCTGCACATGCTCCACCATCGTGCCAGCTCCCATTAGACCTTTACCAGAGGCCAAACCAATGGGGAATACCTGATTTTAGACTTCCAGCCTCTAAAATCATGGACTAAGTAAACCTTTTCTCTTCTTAAAAAGCCAGTCTTGGGGATTTTGTTAAAGAAGAAAAAAAATCCACTAGGTTACAGTTAAAGAGCTCTTGAGTCAAAAGCTGGGACCTGACCCTTCGAAGGTATGCTCCAGAATGGATGATGGCTGCTATGGGAGCCTGTGATAGAGAGCCTAATCTGGTCAGAGAAGAGTGCCCTAAGGAAGATGGTTTAAGTCTGAAATACAACATGTAGGGAGCTGCGTGTAGCCACGCCTTAAAGGGTGGCGCTGGTTACCACCTTCCGCCATCCCGACGGTGAGCGCTCCCCGTGGAAAACAACTCCATATAAGGCTATACGGAATTTGTGGCTTGCTTATGCATGCTTGAGCCTATTGGGCAATGCCCACGTGGCAACCTGGGGTTGGCTGCCCAGAGCCTATTTAAGGCCGGGAGAGGCTTTCCCCGGGGGGATATTTTAGAAGTCAGAAGATTGTTCAAAGGCCTGAATAAACTGCAAGAAGAAGAGCTCGGTGTTGTGTCTTCCTTGCTGGTCGAGGTGGGCGCGACAACAACAGAAGAATATGAATAAAATAATCTCAATTCCACCCTTTCCTCTCTTCTCCCAATAGATTTCAACATCTCCTCCAAGACGCTCATTCAAACTGCCCACGGGCATGGCTACTCATGGTCTCTACATCTTCCGTTCTCATCTGTCTTGCTTTTCAGCCCTCCTTTTCAGGGATGTTCTCCCCATTAAGCCTCCTCCAAACCCTTCCTGATGCAAGCCTTTAAACCAGAATCCTGGCCTGCCATACATTCTCAAAGTCAAGTTGAAAATTTCTATTCTTTCTTTCCCTAGAGAAATTTTGGGCTTCACACAGAACCCCAGTTTTTCTAGCACCCATTAATTACAGTTCAAGTTAAATTGCTATACCCAAGTTTATCCAAATTTTGGGCAGGATGGGGCACAGACTTCCTCATAAGGGAAAACTCTGGGACTTTTTAGCTCCTAGCTATCTCATAAAGTCCAGGCAAGAGCAAGGCCTGAGAACTTGGGGAACCTGGATTCTTCTCCTAAATTAAGGGGTAGACCAAACCCTTTAGGGTGGAATTAGCTCTATTCCACCAGCTGGCCTTTCCTCCCAGACTTCCTCCAAATGACCCCTGAGCTGAAGCTGAGAAGGAAGGGGGAAAGGATGCTGATTCCAGGTGACTGTGCACCAGATCAATCTGTCAAGAACTCACTTCTGCTTCTCTGTAGCTCTGCCACACCCAGGGAAACTCAGAAATGCCTGGCAGGTAGCAGTACCTGAATCTGTCTGCTGGGACAGAAACAAACAGGAGAGGGAGGAGCTGACAGCATTGGAGCAGGGAATGTCTTTGCCAAGGTAAAGATTCACCCAGACTATGATTCTTTTTACTTTTTGTATTGTCTTGTTTTGTTTATGTTTTTGTTTTTTGAGACAGGGTTTCTCTGTGTAACAACTCTGGCTGTCCAGGAACTCACTCTGTAGAGGAGGCTGACCTCGAACTCACAGAGATCCACCTGCCTCTGCCTCCCGAGTGCTGGTTGGGAACTGGACCCTGGTCCTCTGAAAGAGCAGCCAATGCTCTTGACCACTGAGCCATCTCTCCAGCCCAATAATAATTTATGAAACTCTTGGGGGGGGAGATTTCGAGACAAGGTTTCTCTGTGTAACAGTGCAGGCTGTGGCTGTCCTGGAACTCACTTTTGTAGACCAGGCTGACCTCAAACTCACAGTGATCTTCCTGCCTCTGCCTCCGGAGTGCTGGGATTAAAGGCGTGTGCCACCACCGCCCAGCTCAGACTCTGATTCTTGAACATACTTCCTCTTCCAGAGTATAATCTTTTGGGAATGCTGATCCAGAGTTAGAGGAGCACCACCAAGAAGGAGGTCAGTGTAGTTCAAAGTACTGTCCAGAGGACAGGACTTTCGGGAGAGCAAAAAGAACCTTAGGCCAGGACAGACATACCTCTGAAAGCTGCAGGTTTGGCAATGTCAATAACAACAGCAACTGATGCTTATAGATCATTTACCATGTGGGAGACATGTCTCCAAAGGCCTAAAGAATTTGAACTCAAGTAACCTTTGATCCAAAAGAGCCTGCTTCACTGAGCCTTTTATAGGGGCTGGGTCTTGTGGCCAGCCTGCCATTTTGATAAGATTATTTCAGCTTAAAAGAATTGTGGTATCATGGGTTGATTCTACATACTGAGTACACAGTGTGCTAAGCACTGGGAACACAAAGAGACATCTCCTTCCCTGAAGAGCCAATGGTCTAGTGAGAGAAACAGGCAGATGGAAAGGGGAATTCGTTGCAATGGGATAAGTGCTTTGGAGAGGGCCCACAGTACGCCGAAGAACACAGGAGAAAAGTAACAAGGAGCCGGGCGGTGGTGGCATACGCCTTTAATCCCAGCACTCAGGAGGCAGAGCCAGGCGATCTCTGTGAGTTCGAGGCCAGCCTGGTCTACAGAGTGAGTTCCAGGAAAAGATCCAAAGCTACACAGAGAAACCTTGTCTCAAAAACAAAAAAAATGTAACAAGGTAGATGAAGGATGGGGTATCAGAAATAGAGTAAGGTAAAGGTGCATTTCACTAATTCTTCAAGGATGGCTGGAAGTTAGACAAGGATAGGCGCCCTGGCTAGATGGCACAGGGTAGCAAACCCTAAGAAGTACACACTGGTCAGTGGAGGCAGAACTTGGAAATGGGACGAGGAAGTGAGCGGCAGAAGAACCTGAAGCAATTTCATGAGCTGCTCAGAGTTATGCCAAGCGAACCTCACTCTGCAAGTCTCGCTCATATACCCAGATTAAATCCAAGGGTTCCTGCCAAAACGAGTCCACATTTCAAATCCGTGATTAAATAAATAACTGCCATTGTCTGAAGCCACTGTTTCAAGGCAGTTTGTTTTTCAGCAACAGATAATGAAAACAATCACTTTGGAGGTGAGAGGAGGAGGAAGGCTAAGTGGAAAGGACAAGTGTTCACACTAAGGGCCAATAGCTTGTTCCTTCCGGGCCTCATATTTGGTTAAAAGATAACATTTGGCTAACATCTGGAAGCTAATTGTATCAGCCCATGATTCTACGTGATATAAAAAGAGTCTTTAGGTTTCAAATACAGGGCTAGGGCATAGCCCCAAAGCCTGGACAAAAAAAATCAAAGATAAAGTGGGATTCTTGAAAAGGTCACAGACTGGTAAACTAATGCCAACCTAAAGGGGAGTGGCTTCTAACACCTGGTCCTAAGCCTCTATTCTTTCTTTTGTTTTATTTTCTAAATAAATTGGGGTGTGTGTGTGTGTGTGTGTGTGTGTGTGTGTGTGTGTGTGTCTGTCTGTCTGTCTGTCTGTCTGTCTGTCTGTTTATGTTCAAGTACCCATGGAGGTCAGCAGAGGGCATCAGATCCCTGGGAGCTGGAGTTCCAGGCACCTGACATGTTGTGAGTCACCTGACATGGTGTGAGTCACCTGACATGGTGTGAGTCACCTGACAAGGTGTGAGTCACCTGACATGGTGTGAGTCACCTGACGTGGATACTGGGAACCAAACTCCGGTGCTCTGAAGGAACAAAGAGTGCTCACGCCCACTGAGCGTCTCCTCTGCCCCTCCTTTATCTTACTGCGGATATGCGGATATATCTATCACTTGGATGAGGTCTAGGAGGCCATATTTAACAAGCTTGAGACAGAGGTGACACTTGGATAGAAGTGGGGACAAGGGATGACAGGATGAGGACCTTCAATATTGTTGACAATCTGGAACAATAAATTTATTCCAACAAGGTGACATTTAGGAGGGATAAACACAAGACTATTGGCTGAATATGAAAAGAAACCCCCTGAAGTAAAGAACAAAAGAACTTTGGCCTAGTCTTAGGAGACTTAACTAAAATTTGGACTTTGGGGTCAAACAGATAGAGTTAAATACCTTACACACACCAGGAAGTAACTATGAGCTTTGGGGAATTATTTAGGGACTGGAATGTAGCTCAGGTAGTGGGATGCTTGCCTGAGTTCAGTCTCTAGCAGCACATAAAACCAGCAGGGTGGTGCATGCTGGTAAGCTCATCGCTCAGGAAGTGGAGCGGGAGGAACAGCAGGTCAAGGTCGTCCTCAGTGACATATACAGCAGGCGTGTGAGACAGTCGTTCACACCGCACGTCCATCAGCAGCCAGGAAGTGAAGAGGGATGGACACCGGTGAGCACTCACCCCCTCATTTTCACCCAGCCATGGGATGGTGCCAGTCACAAGCAGGGTGTGTTAAAACTCTAAGGAACGCCTTCACAGCACAGCTAGAGGTCGGTCTCCTGGATGAGTCTAAATCCCATCGAGTTGGCAATTAAGAATAACCATCGTGAATGTATGTCAGTATCTTGTACGGCTTCATGCTGTTGCTGTAACAGCAGGGATTTTTTTTCCCTGCGGATGAACTCAACAATAGGCCGATCAACATGAAGACTGGCAAACAAAACTGGAAGAGATATCCGACTAACAGACGTGCACACCACAACACAGAACCACGAGAAACCTAGGAAAGCAAAGCAACGCAGCTCCTCTGAAAGATTCCAGCAGTGCGTCACCCGCATTCAAAATGCTGAAGTAGGGAAACCGGGAAATGAAGAGTTCAAGTTTACTGTTAAAAAAGGATCCATTACCTCCAAGAGGAAGCAATAGGCAGGTGTACCAAATCCAGGACCTGGAGTGGGAAGCTGGTGATGTGCGGGGGAAAGTCAGCTAATGAACCAGGAAACAGCAATATCCACAGAGCAGGCAGCCACAGCGGAGGAAAGCTCAGCAAGAGGATTTTGATCAGGATAAAAGTATCAGGTTTCTTCACACAGAGAAATTACAACAAATCAATGAAACAAAGAATTGTCTCTTCGAAATGATAAGCAAGACTGACAAATTTTAGCCATATTAATCAAAAGAAAGAATACTAAAATTGGAGATGAAAGGGGGCACTACAATACTTACCAATGAAATTCAGAAGATCATAAAGACATACTGGAAACACTTATTTTCCACCAGTTTGGGAAATCTAAAAGGAATGAATGGCTTCATAGATGCATATAATCTGCCAAAGCTAAATCAAAAATGAGATTGAATTTTTTTAAATAGATATGCAACACACAGTGAGATTGAAGCAGTAATTTAAATTTTTCCAACTTAAAGTCCACACCCAGATGGATTCCCAGCAGAATTCTACTAGGCCATTAAAGAACCACTATCCACTCTAAATTATTTCATAAAACATAAAATAATACTCTCAAACTCACTTTTTGAAGTATTACCCTGATACCAAAACCAGATTTTAAAAAAAAAACAAAAAACAAAAAAAGAACAAATATAGACCAATATCCCTTGATGAATATAGACATAAAAATTCTCAAAAGACCAGGGACAGATCCTGATCCCCCTGCCTGGGTGCCCCCCAAACAGTTCAAGCCAAACAACTGTTTTCCATATCCAGAGGGCCTAGTCCAGTCCCATGGAGGCTCCACAGCCACTAGTCTACAGTTCATGAGCTTCCACTAGTGTGGCCGGTCATCTCTGCACGTCCTCCCATCATGATCTCAATGTCCCTCGCCTGCAGAATCTCTCCTCTCTCTCATCAACTGAATTCTCGGAGCTCAGCCTGGTGCCTGGCCGTGGATCTCTGCATCTGCCTCCATCAGTCACTGGACAAAGACAGCCTTCTGGGAATCCGTGCCTGTGGTGTGACACCTTGCACAGCCTTGGTGCAGTGGGAAGGGGCTTGGACCTGCCTAGGCTCAGTGTGCTGGGCTCTGCTGACTCCCCATGGGAGACCTCGATTTGGGGGATGTGGGGTGGCTTGGGAAAGAGCGCTAGGGGGTGGGAGGAGGGGGGATCTGTGGATAGTATGTGGAGTGAGTAGAACATTTCTTAATAAAGAAAAATGAAAAAAATTCTCAAAAGATACTTGCAAACTGACTTCATGAAGGTAATCAAAAAGGTCATTCATCTTGATCAAGTTAGCTTCATTTCAGAGCAGGGATGGTTCAACACACAACTCAACACATATAATACATCACACAAATGTACTCAAGGGCAGAAACCATGTGATCATTTCAATAGGCATAGCAAATGCCTTTGACAAAACCCACCATCTCTTCATGACTGAAAACCCTGAAGAGACTAGAAATTAAGGAAACATGTCTCAACATAATAAAGGCTACATATGATACAGCTACAGCCAACAGCGTGATAAAAGGAGAAAATCTGAAGCAGTTCCATTAAAATCAGGAACAAAGCCCCACTGTCTCCAGTTCTAATCGATACAGTGTTTCAAGACTTAGCTGGAGGAATGAGGCAAGAGAAGAAAACAAAGGGATATAAATATAAAAGAAGGAATCCCAAGTATCGTTATTTGCAGATGACATGATTCCACACAAAAGAGACCCTTCAAACTATGGCAGAAAACTCTCGAACCTCATGAAAATTTCATCAAAGTGGCAGGCTACAAAATTAACATGCAAAAATCAGGACCCTTCCTATATACAAACTGAAAATGAATCAGGGAAACCATTTCACTCACAATAGCCTCAAAAAATAATCCGATAACTGGGAACAAGCCTACTAACAAACTCAGTAAAAGACCTCCACAACGCAAACTTTAAAATACTGAAGACGAGGCTGGAGAGATGATTCAGACACGTGCTGCTCATCCAGAGAACCCCAGGTCCATTCTCAGCACCCACATCAGCAAGCTCACAACCTCCTAAACTCCAGCTCCAGGGGCTCTGACTCCTCTTCTGGCCTCCCTCCGTGGGCACCTGCACACATGCAGCATCCATTCACAGAGATGCACACATAGACACATAAATAAAAACAATAATAATAAAAAACACCAAAGAAGGAAATTGATCAAGATACGAGATGATGGGATGACACATGGGACGGAAGAATAAATTCTGTGAAAATGGCTTTCCTACTAAAAGCAATGGAGGCTTTAAGGGTGAGCGGATAGTAGAACACATGAGATTATGAAAGTAAAGGCAAGGTCTTCCTGGTAAAATGGTGGATAGAATTACAGCTGGGTTAGACTACAGGGAATAGGGATGTTTTATCACTCCATCCGCTACATCTCCAAGTCCCAGAGTTGACTTGATCAGCACCCCAGGAAACCTCATCTGCCAGACCCATGAACTTTCTCTACCGTCTGACTGATCTAGGCTGACGCAACAAAAACAGCCACCAAAGCCATAGCAGCATCCATCTCACGCAAATGGGGGCTAAAAGACTGCAACCAGGAAATCTACCGAGGCGAGATGTGTAGGGATTTCACAGAGGCGGTCCCAGGGACTGGAGCCAGAGCCACGATCAATGAGGCTCCAAGGAAAGACAAGCTGCAGGAGTGTGGCCCCACACAGCCACACCAGCTGCTCCCCACCCTGTAGGAAGGAACACAGCAGCCCTGGCTGGGAGGAGTTTGCCTTGGCCATCCCGCTATCCATAGCCTGGTAGAACAGCGTCAAGAAAACCATCCGCACAGGCACAGGGATGCCGGGAACCCACGTGAGAACCATACCTTGAAAGACAACCCAGCCCAGGACCAAGGAAACAGCAGCCAAACAGCCAAGATGAGATCAACATTGAGGCCAGCCATCTTTTTCTTGTATTTCCACCCCTGGCCCTTTCCCAGCTGTTCTTTATCTCCCAATGATTCTGTAGTCTTACAGCTCCAAACATCTCCTCCCTCCGCTACGGCTACGTCTTCTCTACTTAGTGCAAGAAACATTGTAGCAGGACACGCTGTCCCCTGTTTCAGACCCTCTGCGCTTCCCTTCCCCTCTTCTTCCCCCTTTTCCCTTACCCACTTCTCTCACTGCTCCATCTCCCAAAACCCAGAGACAAACCTGGTTTACCATATCTGCCTGCACGTTTGTCTCTTT
>CABHPR010129439.1:0-13978 GCA_902168415.1 Peromyscus melanophrys | reverse complement strand
ATCTGCTGTTAACAAACTCCTCTGTATTCAGCTCATCTCCCCCTTTTTAACCATTCCCACTCCTGTGTGCATCCCTCTTTAACTATTCATCTACAAACCCCAGTCATCTCCCATAATGCTGGCCTTTCCTTTTGCATTCACACCAACGTATTAGTATACAGAGAAGCACTGAAGTCGCTTTACTCCCTAAACTAATCCGGACTTAACAAAGCCTGTTCTGTAGTCACCTGTTACTCTACTATCAGATAATAGAGTCTGGATAACGGCAGAACTAACCCACAGGGGCAGACCAGATACTCCAAACAGATGAGCCTATCCAATCCCATAAAGCAAACACTGCAAAATTTAAAATCACAGTGACACTGGTGACTTTAGGATCCCACTTTCACTATTAGATAGATCTAACTGTACCAAAAATGTGAATAAACACTGATCTAAATAGCATCATAGAGCCTGGCGGTGGTGGCGCACGCCTTTAATCCCAGCACTTGGAAGGCAGAGGCATGAGGATCTTTGTGAGTTCAAGGCCAGACTGGTCTACAAAGCAGGACAGCCAGGGCTACACAAAGAAACCCTATCTTGCCGGGCGTTGGTGGCGCACGCCTTTAATCCCAGCACTCGGGAGGCAGAGGCAGGCGGATCTCTGTGAGTTCGAGGCCAGCCTGGGCTACCAAGTGAGTTCCAGGAAAAGGCGCAAAGCTACACAGAGAAACCATGTCTCGAAAAAAAAAAAAAAAAAAAAAAAAAAAAAAAAAAAACCCCTCTTTTAAAAAACAAAAAAAAAAAAAAAAAAGCATCATAGAGCAAATGATCCTAGCAGACATCTACACAACATTCCACCCAAATACCAAAGAATACACACTCTTCTCAGTACTCCATGGGCATTCTCTCAAATAGATCACATATTAGAAACCAAGGAAGTCTCAATAAATATAGGAAAATTGAAATTCCATCCTATAATCTATCACAGTGGGATAAAGCTGGAACTAGACAATAAGAGAAACTATATAAACTCATTAGATCAAGCATTATTGAATTATGAATGTGTCATTGCGGAAATTAGGAAGAAAATCAAAAGTTCCTAGAATTAAATGGTAATGAAAACAACATATCTGTATTAGTCAGGGTTCTCTAGAGGAACAGAACTGATTGTGTGTGTGTGTGTGTGTGTGTGTGTGTGTGTGTGTGTGTGTGTGTGTGTGTAATTTATTAGAGTGTCTTACAGGCTGTGGTCCAGCTAGTCCAGCAATAGCTGTCTACCAATGGAAAGTTCAAGAATCTAGTAGTTGTTCGGTCCACACAGCTGGGTGTCTCAGCTGGTCTTCAGCATATGCCTTAATCCTGAAGAAGCAGACTCCAATGCCAGTGAAGGAATAAACTTGTCAGTGAGAACGAGGGCAGGCAGCTAAAGAAAGCACACTTCCTTCTGCCATGTCCTTTATGTAGACTGCCATCAGAAGGTGTGGCCCAGATTAAAGGTGGGTCTTCCTACCTCAAAAGATCCTGATTAAAAGTGGGTCTTCCCACTTCAAATTATTTAATTGAGGGAAAAAATCCCTCACAGGTCTATGCAGCCACTTGGGTTTTGGTTCGTTACAGATGTAGCCAAGTTGATAACCAAGAATAGCCATCATAATATCTAAATTTGTGAGATACAATGAAGGCAGTCCTGAAAAGGACATGTATAGGTCTAAGTGCCTACACTAAAATACCAGAATGATCTCAGGTAAACAACCTGATGACAAACATTGAGGCATTAGAAAAACAAGAAAAAACTAATCCCAAAAGCAGTAGATGTAGAGAAATAATGAGGATCAGGGCAGAAATGAACGGAATAGGAATGGAAAGGCAATAAAAGGCTTCAATGAATTGGTTCTAATTGGTTCTTAGCCAAATTAACCAAAACAAAGAGAGTAAAAGACCCAAATTAATGAATCAGATATAAAAGGGGTCATATTTCATCAGTCACTGAGGAGATTCACAGAATATGAGGACAATCTTCTAAAATTTATATTCCATTAAATTGGAAAATCTAAAAGAAACAATTGAATTTCTAGATGCTTATGACCTACTGAAGTTAAAACAAGATGAGGTTAATAATTTCAGCAGGTCTGTAACAACCAATAAAATAGAAGCAGTAATTTAAAATTTCCCAACTGAAAAGACCCAAGGCCTGATGGATTTAGCACAGAATTCTACCAGGAGCAATCTCGAATTGTTCCCTAAAATGGAAATGGAAGGAAAACTTCCAAACTCTTTTTGTGAAGCCAGCATTACCCTGATACCAAAATCAAACAAAGCTCTAACAACAATAAAAAAAGAATTAAAAGTAGTCAACTTCCCTGAAAAATGTGGATGCAAAAATTCTCAATAACATACTTGCAAACCATGTTCAAGAACACACCTCCCCCCAAAAAAATCATTCACCACGATCAAGATGGCTTCATTCCAGGGATGCAGTGATGGTTCAACATACACAAATCAATAAATGTGATCTACCACATAAACAGACTCACCATACCAGGTTTCAAGTTATGCTACAGAGCCACAGTAGTAAAAAAGAGCATGATATTTGCACAAAAATGGACACACTGATCAATGGAATAAAGTTGATGACCCAGATATAAGTCTGTATAGATTTACAAGCCTTATTTTGACTAAGTTGACAAAAACATATATGAGAAAAGACAGTATCTTTAACAAATGTGTGTTGGAAAAGCTGGACATCTACATGTAGAACAATGAACTTTGAGCATTCATTCTCACCCTGCACACAAATCAATTCCAAGTGGATCAAAGAGCTATGAAACTCTGAAACATCTAGAGGAAAGAGTAGGGGGTACTATTTCAGGATACAAGCTTAGGTAAGGACTTTCTCAACAGGACTCTAGTCATCTGGGAAATTGGACCAATGATCAACAAGTGAACTTGGTGATCATAAAATTAAAAGGCTTCTGTACTTCAAAAGAAGCTGTTAATTGAACAGGCAGCTCTACATCTGGCAGAGGATTCGTGCAAACAACCACAGCTGCTGTGAGTTCTTGGTTGCAATGGTCCTGTCTAGCTTGTACAAAGAACTCTAAAAGCTAAACATTGGGAAAACAAATGACCCAATTAAAAACTAGACTATGGAACTAAAATTGGGGTCTCAGAAGAAATACAAATGGCTAGGAATTGTTTGATTGGTTGGTTGGTTTCAAGACAGGATTTCTCTGTGTAACAGCCCTGGTTGTCCTAGAACTTGCTTTGTAGACTAGACTGGCCTCAAACTCACAGAGATCCACCTGCCTCTACCTCCCGAGTGCTGGGATTAAAGGCATGCACCATCACACCTGTCCAGAAATATTTTTAAAGTGCTCACCATCCTTAGCCATAATGTAAGTTTGATTAATTGGAGTTACCCTACCTAGCATATTATACTCACCCCAGAAGCCATAGGATGCCAAAGAAAAATCCCAATGCCAAGTGTGGGATAACTCTCCTAAAGTCATAGGTCAGAGGTGTCCCAGAGACTTCCAAAACAATATAAGCCATTTGCCATTTCTCTTGGTTGTTCCCAGAACTTGATGGCAAGTATCTATTGTCAAAGACACCACATAAATTGGTCACAAGACATCGAGAAATCAAATTCGCACTGGCTGCGAAGCTTTCCCTCCGCTGGCTAACTTTCCTAGTACAGAGGGTGCTATGGAGGATGCTAGAGAGAAGAAAGTTGTCAACAGTCTTGTGTACCTGTGAACTGCAGCAATGGCCAGCATGACAAGCTATGCCCAAGGGCGTAACAGTGGCATGATGTTACTGAAGTAACCAACCTCTTCCAGTTAGACTTAAAGTTCATCCCACAGGAGGACACGTATGCCTAGAACTATAAATCTAGCCAAGACCCCATCATCCGGTAGCTCACAAGCACCAAGGATGAACCTACTAATATTACTATGCTAAATGAATATGGTATCAAACTGCCATTTAAAATGCTATCTCTCTACCTATAGATTAATGCCGTTCTCAGACCTCACCAGAAACGTTTCTTTGCGTGCTGGAGGGTGGTTAATGCAGACACTCCTAATTGCAAAGAATAATTGTCAGTGGCATGCCCAATAGAAAAGACTGTAAGAGCCAGAGGTCAGGGCAGATCAGAGCAAACAGTGTATTCTGGACATTACAGGCTGCCCTGTGGTTGCCTGCACAAGACCTGCACAAGATCAAGCCAGTCAACATCCTAGCATGGAATGGGAATGATTCCCTGGGTCCTCACCACTAACTAAGGATCTATGGACAGTTGATGGATTCTGGAGGAGGAAGAGTCAGCTGTCTTTAAGGTTTTGGCTCTTTGTAGGTCAATCACTCACCAATGGATGGCCCCACTCCCAGAAATACATAGACAGCAAAAATTGGAGTCAATGGGTTAATTTTTTTAAAAGAGCACATGGAGCTGGGGGTGGGGGTGGAGGTGGGGAGGTGGAAGTGGATCTGTGAAGGGTTAGGGAGAGGCGTTGGGGTTAAGGACCCAAATGCATCGATTGCATAGAGTTCTCAAATAATTAATAATTAAAACAAAAGAGTAGGGATGGAGGCAACTCCTGGGGAGTTATAAGTTTAAGTGAGTATGCCCCAGGGGGTGGTGGGAAAGAAGAAAGGTTGGAAGTGAATTAACCAAAACTAAAGACATATGAAAAGCTATTATGGAAACCCACTACTTTGTAAGCTAATTTTAAAACATCATTTTTTAAAAATAAAAGTTTGAAAGGATGTACCCTACATGTGGATAATGTTCCCAGAAGCAATATGACACTAAACAAAAGTTTCCGTGCAGATGTGGAATATCTCCTTACAAGTTATTGGTGAAAAAAATCCTGAAAGTCCCCCCACCCAAAACCACACATCCCACTGACACTGCTCTATTTGCCCACGGTAACTAAATAGTAACTATTGCTGACGGCATAGAGAAATCCAGCTGGAACTGATCTTCAACTTCCTCCCTGCCAGCTAGCTTTCACGGAGCCAGAGGGTGCTGTGCACACACCAGGAGAGAAGAGTCGTCAATGCTATAACACCGACTTAACAAGCAAGGTGGACCCCACTCAATGGTGACATGAAGTTTATGGGGATAAACAACTGCTTTCTTTTTTAAAAAATAATTTATTTATCTTTATTTTATTTGCACAGGTGCTTTTGCCTACATGTATGTCTATGTGAGGGTGTCAGATCTTGGAGTTACAGACAGTTGTTAGCTACCATGTGGGTGCTGGGAATTGAACCCACGTCCTCTGGAAGAGCAGTCAGTGCTCTTAACCACTGAGCCATCTCTCCAGCCCCAACAACTGCTTTCTAACAGATCTGACGCCTACCCCCACCAGAGAGAACTCATGTCTGATACCGTAAATATGACCAAAACGCCATGGCTTGGGAAGTCACAGGCCATAAGGAGGGACCTGCCACTGTTGGAGTGTTAAATGAACATATTGTCAAACTGCCTCCTAAATATTTATTTATATGCACAATCTAGTGCTTCTTTCAACCTTAGCCAGAGAAGTTTCTTCTACAGCGGGAAGCAGTTAATGCAAAGACTCATAACTGGTCAACATGCTGAGAATGAAGGAGGGATTGTTGGCCCTAAATGAAACGTCTATACTGCCACCCCCAAGGCTCAAGAAACATTGAGGAAAAAGGAAGCGGAAATAACCCAGCAGACAGGGATAAGTACTCTGAGATGCTTCTCCTGGACATGCCACAGTCATTGAGTTCACAAGCTCACTGCAGTTAAGACCTGCCCACGATCAAGCCAACAAGACCAGTCAACATCCCAGCAGGCAACATTAATCAAACTCAGAGAGTTACCGCCCCCACCCCAAAATGGAGACGACATGAAGGTTCAAGGGGGTGTGTTGAGGGGTGTCCTGGAAGTACCCAGAGCCAGTGAAAGGGGTAAGTTGGGGGTGGATATGATCAATGTATACATATATTAAATTGTCAAAGAATAAGTAAAATACTTTTTAAACTACATCAAGATGGAAAGGTGTGGAGGGAAAGGAACCCTTAAACATTGCTGCTCATGGGACTATAAATTCATGCAGTCACTAGGGAGAGCAGAGTGTAGTTTCCTTAAAACAAACAAACAAAAAACAAATTAAAAAACTCTAAAACTAGATCTACCCTGTAATGCAGCAGTATCAGGCCTATTTACATATTTCGAAGAAATGACATAAGGTTCTGAAGGAGATGCTTGCACTAATAGTCAGGATATACAGCCAGCCTGTGTGCCCATTGGCTGGTCCCTAGACAAAGAAGATGTGGTGCAATAGAAAAATCATGTAGCTGTAAAGATGGATGGATTTCATCATCGGCAGGAAAACGGATGGAGTTGGAAGTCACTGTGGAAAGTGAGAGAGAACAGGTGTTTTCCCCCAAAATAATGGAGATACATTTTTTTAAGAGCTGACATACAAGTGGGACTGTTAAGGGAGGGAAAAGAGGTGAAGGTAGGGGCAAGAAAGGGCAGGAGGGAGGGGAGATCTAATGAAAGCATGATATGTCGATGCAGAAATGTCCCTGTGAAACACTGATCAGTAAGAACACTTAATATGTGTTAATAACAATCTTGAAAAAACCAAGCATAGCGGTGCACACCTTTAATCCCAGCACTCGTGAGGCAGAGACAGGCAGATCTCTGTGAATTTGAAGCCAGCTTGATCTACATAGAAAGTTCCAGGACAGCCAAGGCCACATAGAGAGACCCTGTCTCAAAAATAAATAATAAATATGACAAAAATAATATGGGTCAGAAGAAGAGAGAAAATGGGCATACATGTTTACACACACAGTCCAAGTCACTGGTCATGCAGCCATAATTAACACTTATAACTCCCCTCTTTCACTATCCAATTCTTCCATATCCTTGGTCTTCAACCAGTTCTCAGATGGTAGGGTTTTATAGGGTGGGGCAATATTTTCCCTGGAGGATCTGAGTCACCTGTGGTTGCACATTTAGTCAGAGGTTGAGGAAGTTATTTGTCCTGTGTTAACTTTTACTGTTAGATATAGATTCCTAGAAGATACCCCAGAAAATCCACCTGGGTTCTAGATGTGGTCCTCCCATGGAGTGGCACCATTCCCTTTGGCAATGAAGACCACTTATCACAGCCAGAGGCTCCCTCTTCTATCTGTTGATTTCAGTGATGTGAGAAGCCCAAAATGACCGAATGGAAATCGTTTCCAAATCAATGGACAACAGGGTGTTTCCTGGTAGAGGCTTTGGATCCTTTAGCATCAAGTCTCCAAGCACAAACCAAAAGTGTTCAGAGGGGAAACAAAGTTCTGTGAGTAGGCCAGAAGGTTGAGTGAAGAACCAGCCTTGCTTCTGTCCCTGAAGCCCAAAGCCATGTAGCCCAAAGCCATGGAAACCATGTAATTATTTCTGATTCAGAGACCACTAATACCTTTGATGTAGGGCCCAGTCCTTTTGGGGTGTAATTACCTAGCTCCTATCACAGCTGGATCTTCAGTAGGCTGTTACATATTCCTATTAGGCCAGTTGCCTCTGGTAGGGTATATGCTTGTACTCATCAATCTGTGGGTGTGAGCTCGTTGTTGCTCTTCCGTTGAAATGACTGTCTTGATCAGAAGTGGTATCCAGTGGATACCATATTTTGTAATCACAGATGGTGATGCTGGCAGAGGATTTTTTAGGCAGGGAAGCAAATGTGTAGTCAGAATACGTGTGTGTACTGCAGTTCAGAAAAACATGTGTTCCCCTCCCTGGTGGAATGGTTGTAATGAATCTTGGGCCCCCGAGAGCTGATTCCCTTAGGGAGTAGGCCAGAGGCTTAGTTCAGCTGACAAGTCAGGCAGTACTCATTGTCAGAAAAGAACCCGTTAGGGTAAGTCTATGTTGTTGAGATCATACAGAGCCCTGATCCCTGTAAGTGTGACCACTTATACACAGGGTCTTTGAGCAAGCACACAAATAAGTCAGAAAAGATGCCAACTGCAACCTATGTGAGTCACTTGTCCCTTCAGTCATGAGACTATAGGCCTGGAAAGTAGGTGAGAAGCAACACAAGTCCCTTTGGTTGACTAGATCATTCATATCAGTGGTTCTCAACCTTCCTACTCCTGTGACCCTTCAACACAGTTCCTCATGTGTGGTGATCCCCAGCCATAAATTTATTTTCATTGCTACTTCGTAACTATAATTTTGCTACTGTTATGAATCATAATATAAACATCTGTTTTCTGATGGTCTTAGGTGACCCCTGTGAAAGGGTCATTAGATCCTTGAAGGAGTCGCGACTCAATTGTTGAGAAACACTGTTAGCAAGCTTTCAGTCTTTTTCATTCATCTGTGCCCCGTGATCAATTCATCCCAATGAAAGATCCTGTTTCAAAACAATGTGACCTTTGGCAGGTTCCTTCTGTTGTTTGTGGTTAGTCTAGTGCCCGTGAGAGCTGAGGTACAGCATTTGGCCTCTGCGATACCATCATTCTTGTTGAAACCAAAGAGCCCAGCTCAATGAAGTTGTGCATCCCTACCATTCCTGGCGTAGAGCTACACAGCCTTCTTCAGAGATACAAGTGTACCTTCATGGACAGCCTTCTCAATGTCTTTAATGAGGAAAGTGTCCTCTGAGCTTTCCGGGAGACACGTGTGGGGATGGGTACACAGATCTCACGTGACTCACTTCACCAGTCCCTTCTCCACAGGATGACAGGTAGTCTAGCTGTACCAAACACAACATTCAGTCAGTCAACCAAGAAATGTTTGCAACCATTTCTAGTTGTTAATAACCCAGTGAGCCCATGGTATCTAATAAACGCACAGAATAAATCCACTCTGATCTTCCTTCCGCTCTTCTTGGTCTAGTGCCATTTGAATCTGCTCCACACATCTTTCCCAGGCTTCCATCTGCATCCGTCCACATGCTCATCTTTAGAGTATAAACTGTTTTCTCCTGAGTCCCGTTTTGGCTTTTGCTCCCCAGACCTGAGTGGATGCTGCAATCGGACCTGAATTATGAAGCCAGTGGCGACTGAGAAAGGTTGGGATAAGTCTAGGGAAAAATGAGCAGCCAGTCTCTGGAAGGCAGCGGCCCAGGTAACGCTGCTGTAAGATGAGGGTGGCGTGGTTGGCTCTGCACCTGCTGTTGCCGAGTCCGGTCATGCTTCCCACCAGTTATCTTATGTTCCTGCCAACTTCAGTGTAGCTAAAGGACAGTCACTTTTTTGTTTGTTTGTTTTGTTTTGTTTTTCGAGACAGGGTTTCTCTGTGTCGTTTTGGAGCCTGTTCTGGAACTTGCTCTATAGACCAGGCTGGCCTCGAACTCACAGAGATCTGCCTGGCTCTGCCTCTGGAGTGCTGGGATTAAAGGCGTGCGCCACCACCACCCAGCAAGGACAGTCACTTAATGGAAATCTATTTTGTCACCAGCCTCAGCCCACGAGCATCCCCACCCCATCCCACAACATTATAGTTCCTCCTTGAAGTCCATTTCATCTGATGCACAAGGGCTGCTATGGCGCCATCTAGTGGCTACGGAACCTCACTTTTCTCATGGTATTTGAGGTGTGTTCTGTGTAGATACATATAAATACATACGGTTATAGGTAGAAATAGGTTAACATGGCTATTATTTCACACAGTTATTCTGTGTGACAAAATAGCTAAAATCCACTTATTAAACAAAGATACCTATTTTATTAACATCTGTCCTTATATTGAACATCAGCTCTCTAGACTTGTTCTTCCCATATATCTGCTACTTTATAACCTTTGGCCTGCATCTCTCCACTTCCCACCCACCCCTTGTGGCTCCCATTCTGTCTCTGTGTACTTGATCTCTGATATCGCACATTTAACTGAGTGATATCTGCAACACTTTTGCTTCACCACTTTTTAAAGCTTAGCATGCTGTTCTACAAGTCCATCAATGCTATAGCAAACAGCAGTGTTTCCTTCTTTTCCAAGGCTATGTCATATGCCTATGCATACATGTAAATGTATATATGTGTATAAACTTCCCTTTATATATTCATCCGCCAATGTGTTGTCTTCACATTTTGGCTATTGTGATTAATGCTGTAATAAATAGAAGGGTCGGATGTCTTTACGACATGTATTTCGCCACCTTTTGTGTGTACTTTTTCTGGTGATTCTCCTAAAATTAGATGGATGCTCAAAGGTTGGGTAGCATGCAGTGCAGACTTTCTCAGAGACTAGATGAAGGATAAGGCCATATTTTAAAGTCTCTGCCAGAGTTACAGGCTGGACAGAGGGTATTGCTCTCAGTAAGCCAACAGAATCCGCCTTTAAGGCTAAAGTGAGGAGTCACCTCAAGGCCAGGAGAGTGTAGGCCCAATGTCTCATACCCACCCAGACTCAGCATTGTCCCAGACAGACAACAAAAGCTCACCTATGAGGTCACACATGAAGACTGGGGATCCTGGATTGTCATCTTTCCCTTTCAGATGACACCACAGTCTCAAGGTACGGAACAAGTCTCCCTCTCCGTGGCTCCCTGTGTCACAGAGTGAATTGGTCTGGGAGGTAAGGAGAGCCCCATGGGTGGGAAGTGAGTTCTGTGTCTCAGTTGCCAATCAGTGTACATCATGTGCCTCACTCTTTAACATACCTAAAGAAAAGGAGTGTTGCAATAATGAAGATTCCTTGGCATTTCAGACCTCCTTTGTTGCTGGCTTTTGAACAGGGACGACAAAGGAAGTCATGAAGAACACATCTAGACCATGCCCACAGCTTCTACCCCATCTGTGCAGTCACCTACCCCATGTTTCAAAAGACTACAATGAGAACTGTTGTCTGTAGCTTAAACATTGAGTGTCTTACATCAAGTACGAAAAGGGAACTCACAAAAGACATTACTAGGAAAATTTTAGAGAAAAGGTGTAGATGTGTTACAGTTAACTTCTCAAACACCAGCTGATGTCACAGAAGAGCACACAATTGAACAGCCAGAGCTGGAATTTCAGGACCTACATGAAAAGGCACATGCACCTTTTAAAAATTACCATAAGATCCCAAATGTGGAGGCTGGAGAGATGGCTCATCCATTAAGAACAGGTACTGCTCTTGCAGAAGACCCAAGTTCAATTCCCAGCACCCACATTGGGTGACTCACCGCTGCCTGTAACTCCATCTCAGGGGATCTGATGCCCTCTTCTGGACTTCTCAGGCACATATACTCATGTGTACATACTCACATACATACATTCACATAATACACATAATGAAGTTTTTTCATTTTGTAAAAGAAGATTCCAGATGAGGTGAATGGCTGAATGAGGGTTCTGCAGCAATCAAGGGTGTGACTAGTACAAAAAAGAACCACTTGGTATGGAGGATAATGTCTGTGCAAAAATAAAAAAAAAATAAAATAAAAAGTCAATACCTGAACCACAGGGCACTTGAACACCAAAAGAATTCCTAAGACACTCCAAACGGTTCAGTGATACTCTGAAAATATTTTAAGGTGGCAAACAATGCCCCAACCAGCCGATTTCTCAAACAGACTTGGCAATCAGACCTTCAGTCTATGGCCTGTGTGATGCATATGTTAAGAAACGTATCAAACTTCTTTTATATGTACATTTTAAAGTTTGTATAAATTACCAGCTCCTCCTGAAGGGCTCTAACTGCATTATGGAAGGGGATTTTTTTACTGTCTTATACTATATATTTTTTAAATATAGTTTAATCATAACCTTACATTGAAGACTTCATGCCATTCTTTATATTTTCATTCTTTTAAAAGTTATAAACCACAAGAATGTATGCCTCAAGATACGCCTAACAGAGCAATAGAGGCCAGAGGATTATGGGTGTAAACAACTACTTTGGGGTTTGATTCAAGGCCTGCTCCACAGAAGAAATTCAAGTCTAGTGTTATAAACCTGCTCATGTCAAAAGCCCGAGCCTCTGGAGCTCCCAGGCCCTAGGGAGGAATATACTGCTGTTGTTTTGCTAAAGAACATGTTGTCAGACTGTCTCCTAAATATTTATTAGTATCCCCATAGATTAGTGCTGTCTTCAGCCTCGGCCAGAAAAGCTTCTTCCTGCAGTGAACAGCAGTTAATGCAGACTCAGGACTGGTGAAAGTGCTGAGAATAAGTGCCTGCTAAGGCTCATCCCTAAATGGTAACACACACACACACACACACACACACACACACACACACACACACACACCCCTCCAAGGCTCAAGGAATAAGATGGGTGGAAATAATGTAAGAGCCAGTCAGAGGATGGGAAAGAGTGCTGAGAAACACTGTCCGCTGGCCATGACACCCATGAACCAACTCACTGAAGCTACGGTTACCCGCACAAGGTCAAGTCAACCAAGATAAGACAGCATTCTAACGAGCAGCGTTAATTGGAAGCTGTGAGTTATTAGCAAGATATGAAGTAGAAAGGGAGACCTGTTGGGGTGCCTGGGGTGAGTGGGAGGGAGGAGATAGGGCTATCCCCAATCCAGAGGCATTGTTTACATGTATGACATTGTCAAAAATATATAACCGATATTCTGTTTTTCAAAAAGAATGTGTGAGACTGGAGAGATGGATCCGCAGTTAAGAGCACTTGCTGCTCTTGCAGAGGACCCGGGTTCAATTCTCACTCCCCATATGGTGGCTCACAATCACCCATAACTCCAGTTCCAAGGGACCCAGGAGACTCTTATGGCCTCTGCAGGTACCAGGCACACACATGCGTCACATATATGCAGGCAAGCAAACCTGATACACGTAAAATACAAATAAATAAACCTTAAATATAATGTACGCCTTAATAGGTCACTATAGTTGTTCAAAAGAATTGTAAATATTAGTGTGTGTTTCTGACACTCTAACTTCAGCATGAGATACTGCAACATAATATATTTAATAAAGTAGTGGCAAATGATCAGAAATCCTTTCCATTGTTTGCAAAATGACACTGAACTAGCTTGGGGTTATAGGCAGTGAAAAGCAGAGCACCACCCTCTGCCTCCCTTCCTGGTTCCTGGGTGTCCTGATCTGTGGGCAGGCTGCCCCGGGGGACATCCTTATTAAAACACAGACAGACTGTTCCAAGAACGGAGGGCATCCCTGCTTGCTCTCCCTACCCATTACTACTCCTGTTATCACTGGGAGTAGTACAGATTCGTATCTAGAACCTTCTGCCACGCCTTGCCACCACGCACAGCCTCGTGCACCCATCCACACACATTCCTGGCGCTCCACCTTGACTGTCCTTTCTTGCGCCGCGCCCAACCCGCAAGCCTCTGTGCTGAATCAATCTGCCCTTTCTTGATTATGCCACAAGAGGTCCTTGTAGCCCGCAGGCTGAATGAATGAGAAGCTTTTTCCTGGTTACACCTGCTGGAGTTTGTGTCAGCCGTGGAAAAACGCACCTGCCACCCAGGTGCGTGTGCCCTCCCAGGCCAAAGCTGTCTCCACGGCAATATTCTCAGCCCACGGGGAGTCCCCAGACACACAGATGTCTTGGATGCTCCTTTCCAGCGTCGCTCTGTTGACTCCTTCCCAGTTTGAGAGCTCTGTTCGCTTAACTTTCCCTTCCACGCATGCGCACAATTGCTCTGGCCCCACCCCTCCCGTCCCCTGAGTGGAGCCCTCCCTGGAGGCTACAGGCACTCTACAAACACAGCTATCCCACGCTCAGCTTCTGCATCTCACACCAGGCATCAGTTTGTAGGCCTGATTAGAAACAGGAAGGACAATGTGCTGTTCTGGTTGTTTTGTTTGTCTTTCATTTCATTGAGAGATTTCAAGTTTGCCCTCTACGCCGCTTTTTAATGTCGTAGTTCATGCTTTCAATAGGGAAAAAACGTATTTGCCTTTCACCTTGTAAGTTATGCCTAGTCAATTACCTGAGCTTCATTATGTGCCCCGCATAGTGCTAAAACCTAGGAATTCAGAGGTGGCCAGAATACATTCAGTCCTGACCTCCACATTCATGTAACGCAAGTGAACA
>CABHPR010129438.1:0-28196 GCA_902168415.1 Peromyscus melanophrys | reverse complement strand
AGATAGATAGATAGATAGATAGATAGATAGATATATAGATAGATAGATAGGAAGCAGAGAGGTGAGGCAAGAAGAGGATGAGAGGGAAAAGAAATGAAGGCATGGATGGGAAATCAAGCCAACAAGTACTATAATAATAGCAATAAAAAACACTTACGTATGGTCAAATCAAGGGGAATTTGGCAAAGAAGCACTCCATCCTGGCAGACACTAGAAATAAAAGAAAATCATTTATTTTATCTCTTTAAACATTAAAGTTCAAGAGCAATTGGACAAATGTGACTCAGTTACAATTATATATATATAATTATAAGATGTAACCTTACAAGTACTGTAGAAATGTTCAACTTCTATGGATATCAGAAAACTTCATGGAAAGTTTAACCACAGAATCTGATCTAGCAGGGTATATGAAACACTGATGGCAGAAAGAACAAGGCATGTTTCAAAGGCTACTAAGAATTTCCTGAGGATGCAAGCAGGATAATACTCAATGGAGGAAAGTAAGTAGGTTGGGACAAGATCATGTATGGCCTTAAATGACATGTAAGTGTCTTTCTATTCTTTCAGCAGCTGTCAGTCTTTTCTCTAAGAAGGCTCGTGGCCCAACCAAAACTGTGCTTTACCTTAGACATTCTGGTCACAGAGCAGGGAAGGTGATTCAGGTAGAGAGGAAGTCAAAGGAAAGGAAAGAAGAGTTAAGTAACTCAGTAGTGCTGGCAGGAGCCAATGGTGGTCTGGATCACTAGTACTGAGATGCCAGAGCTGTGGAGAGATAGCCTGTGGTTCATCATCACTTGACTGCAAGTACAGAGGGAAAGAAAGCTTATCCTCAAACCCCAACCATATGTCTGTGAACTTGGAATCTAGGCTTCAGCGTGGCCATTGTCTATGTTTCTAGCTTAATCTTGTACGATAGCCCCTGTGCCCAGTAATTTTTAAGCACTTGCTATATCATTCTTCTCACAGAAATCATTTTCCACACATCAGTTTTGTCTGGAACAACAGTCAGTGCTTAGGAGAATTCAAATTCCAGCCTCCTCTGGGTGAAGGGTCCGGGAACAGGAAGAGAGAAACATAGGAATATAAAGTGATAGTCTGAAGAGATGGAAGCTGACAGCCATCAGTTCTGCCGGCAATTAGGGATGAACTTTGAACAATGGTTTTCTTTGCTTTACAGCCAGCAGATCTGTCTTTGTACAATGGCTCTCAGCAGCCAGGGGTTAGCTTTTCATGATAACCCTCCTGCCACTTACAAGCAACAACTGCTGTAGAATAAAGTTTACTTTTACTGAGGTCTGCATGACTCCAGCACATCCCATCCCATCCAATAAACTTTCCCCCAGCACCTCTAGGCGACGACCCACTTTGCCTTGTTTCGTACCCTTCCCTGCTATGGGAAACTGTGTCAGGAAAGTGCAGGTTTCAGGCAAACACTATTAATTGTGTCAGGAAAGACTATAGGCTTCTACAAACATCAATAAGCGGGAAGCTTCTAAGACCTTGTTAGCAGGAATTGTAAATCTTAAAATGCAATATGTCTCTAAAAGTTTAACTTCAAAATTGTAAAAATTCTCTTGTCCATGCCAAATGCTGACCTCTTACTATAAAAAGAAGCTCAAAACCTGCCCCCATTTGCCATAGTTCATAACTCTGGCTACGGTCCCAGTTAACTGGTAAGCTTTTTTCCCCCATGGTGAATTTTTGGAATAAAATTTGCTTTTGATTTTTAAACATCGTGGTCTGTACCTCATTATTTGCACATCCCCCCTAAGACCCAACATGGGAAGCTTCCCCAGCTCCTCAGACAGTGGCTGTTACTTACTTCATTGTGATAAACACCTTGCTTAGCTTGTGTGTGTAAGGCAATGACTATTTCCTTTTGTAATTCTAGCAATCCATACAAGCCCTAGACATAGGCACTTAACAAGTATTTGCAGAATGCTACAGACTAAAACAGTAGATCTGAGTATAAAATCATTTTGCATTGTCTCTTTATAAAATCTGCCAGAACATATTCCTCCTGATGTTTAAAGCAGAGTAGAACCAACCATGTATGGTCACTATGGTGCAGTGGATCCTCCAGAATAAAAGAAGAACCAATCAGCTGCAATTATAAATGGAAAATGAAAAATATGGTAGATCTGAGGAAGACTTCATACAGGCAAGAACACACTTCCTTGTCAATGTTGTAACAAGCATCTATGTTATCTGCTGTAGGTATCATAATGAGTGTCTATATAATCTACTACATACCATTTATTGTCATCAATAAGGATGGATTTGCCAGGTTGCACAATCTCATCGTTAACATAGCAGTCACACTCAGATTTCTGAACACAGTTTCCTTCACTGTTCTGGTACATCCCCTCAGGGCAAGTACATCCATCAACTGGAATGTCTTCTATATCACAGCTTCTGTCTCGTTGTGAGAGTGATTGGCAAGAACTGTTGCAGGTTTTCACTTTGTAGTCAAACACAAGGCCACTTGGACAAGAAACCTCTGTGGGGAAGAGATAAGAACAGTTACTATGTGTACATTCAGAAAGAGAACTTCCTTCACACTGATGTTTATAAAGAACAGAGTGGATCATTCATAATTAAAGTTATGAGTGTAGAAAAAATTGATTTGCTCATTGGTTTATTTATTTTTTTTATTCATTCTGTTCAGTCAATGTTTCAGACAAAGCCCACAGGCAGGCTAGGCAAGACACACTGCTCTTGTGTAGTTTATGTTCCCATTTTAAGGACAACTGTGGCATGTGCCATAAAAGGGAAGAAGCATACTGTCTCCATGCACAGCTAAGATCTGTACTGAGGGAGGAGAATGGATCAATTAACAGGGGAACTGAAGCCCAGAGAAGGGTGATTCTACATGAGGACAGTAGCCTAAGCTGGGGGACAGCATGATTCTCACAAAGAGCATACCAAAGGTGGAAGCTCCAAGTCCAGGGACACTGTTGGTGGTTATAGGACCCTTTAAACCAGGAGAAACAACTGGCATTGTTTTATGTCTTATGTGATTTTACTTTAAAGATTGTCTGAATTTCACCCTAGAATATAGATTCGAAGGAGCAGAAGGGAAATACCAAAGAAGGTCATTACAATTAGACAAGCTGAAAAGAAAGGGAAGAGATTTCCTTTTGCTAAATTAACGGCAGAGGAAATTTAAGCTGTGAAGAGACCCTGGAGGGAAGGTGACCAGCCCTATTGCTGATTGGACATGGGCCATGAAGTGCTGAGAAGTCTAGAGGATATCAGCTTCCTCAAATCTGCAGGCTTTTGTGAGACAGGATTTTGTTTTGTAGCCCAGGTTGACCTGCAATACGCTATGTAACCCAGACTGTCCTTAAACTCACAGAAACCCTCCTGCCTCAGCCTTCCAAGTACCGGGAAATGGAGCACAAGCCCCCATGCCCGACCCATTGAAGATTGTTTTGGTTGTTGTTACTCTTTTCTCAGGGTAAATCTTTATGACATCATATTCAAGGAATACGATACATATTTTAACTATAATATTTGGGCTCCAAATTCACAAATGAAAAACTATGTCAATTTCAGTGTACAGTAATTAAGCATATTCCTATAAATACCTATCATCTTAAAAATACAAATACACCAAGTAAAGAAATGAATCAAACTGTTAAAATTCAAGATTGGCCGATGATCGTTTGTTGGAGGGCTCCGCTGCTTAAGGTTGCAGTTCACCACGTCTGGATGGCTCTCTGAGCTCAACACGCTATGGAGGACTCCCTTTGCAGCGGGACTCCCTCCCTACCCTGTTTGGATAGTGTCTAGGCATGGATGCCTGACCTTATTTGGAAGCTGTCCCGGAGTCTGGAGGCCTGACTTATTATAAGTGTGGACTTTGCTCCCAGCAAGTGCTCCCCTTCTCCCCTTGCTATCCATATGATAATCACATGTTATGCTCCAGCTGTAAGGTAGGACCATGCTGCCAAATGCAAACTAGGTGATGCCCCAACCGCTGTCCCCATCTACATATTCCCCTTGCTCTGAAATAAAGTTGAGCTGTAACACTGAAGCAGACTCCCGGAGGACTATTTCCATTGTACTCACAGGCCCTGCATGCTGCCTCTGCTCCCTGTGTCCTTGTGGACTGGTGTCCAAGAGACCACAAGGAAAAGGGAGACCCCGTAATCGTTTAAAGAAATCGTTTTTGAAAGTATCAGGCACAAGTTTGTAAATGCATGTGTCTTTGCAGCCCAGCACAGGTGCACACAGGAAGCAGAGGAGGAAGTGGAGGCATCTGCCACAGACAGTCACTCTCCTACTCACCACATAGTCCAGCTCTCCAGCCTGCTAGATATGTTTCCTTCTCAGCACATGCCTTCACATAGTTCCCTAAAACTGTACACAGGCAGTCTTGGCTGTTTTCACAAGAGCACGTGTATTTTTTGCATTCCTTTCAAATAAAATATATATATATATACAAATTACATTTTAAAGTGAGTCAGAGAAACAGGCAATGCGAGTGTGACCCCACAATTAAATTGTACTTTGAGACATTCAGAAATGTTTTTAAATACTTAAAATAGCTAATTAATTATTAATCCACTTTAAAAAGGAAAAAGGAGAAGTTATTCAATCTTTTTCTTGTTTGAGATTCTTTCCCAGCATTATATTTATAAAGTTAGTTTACCTAATACTTCAGTAAATTATTAGACTCGCCAGGCGATGGTGGTGCATGCCTTTAATCCCAGTACTTGGGAGGCAGAGGCAGGCGAATCTCTGTGAGTTCGAGGCCAGCCTGGTCTACAGAGCAAGATACAGGACAGGCTCCAAAGCTACACAGAGAAACCCTGTCTCAAAAAACAAACAAACAAACAAACAAACAAAAAGATTCAAATTCTATTTTTAAGCATATACCTTAATCTATTGACAATAGTAATAATTTGAAAATGTTTAAGATGTGCATGCTTTGCCAAAATCAGCAAAATATTTCTAATAAAGGCTGTTAGTGCTAGACCATCACATACCTCATAGTAGAATTTGGGGTTCACAGTTTGATGGCAGGCAGCAAAAGGCCCAGTTGAATTGAGAAGAATCCCACAGTTACTTTCAGCAAACTCCTCTGGAAGGAAGGGAAAGTGTCCAAGGTCAGCCTCGGTAATACCAAAGTGTCTTTAATTTAAAGGAAAGCTGTATATCTCTCAGAGATCTGTCTCCATGAAGAGTTTTGCTCTCAAAGTAGTTGCTATGACGGATCAAATTCAATGTCACTATGTTTAAAATAACACAGTGCAAACAGCACACACTCAAAGGTAAAATCTTCATTACTGCTGGCTTTTTCTAGTAACCCGTGTAACGTTTCTCTGAGATGTAGTCTCTATATAAAAATGAACATAATGAAGTGCATGACATCTTAAGTGTCCCTTTGCTGTGCGCTAACGTGGCTCACCTGCCACCTGTTCTGGACTACACCCACGTCATATGACATAGCATCACCAGGATCAATCAACAAGATGTATTTTCTGAGAAGTGTTTAACTGATATTTTTTCATTTATAAATATCTACCCCATACTGAGTTCACAGAAAGAAAATTCATAAAAAAAGAAGGTGATAGCAAATGCTTTCCATAATGATTTTAAGCATAACGGAGTCTGACCTCATGACAGAGACAGAGAAAGCACCTATGACTAGTATCCTGGCAAATAGGCAGCAACCTGTCACTCCGCTTTTTCTGAAACTATTACTATTAATAACATCTTCTCCAACTTCAGTTTAATTTATGTTGTTACTAATTCAAATGTTATACACTGAAAATCAGATTTATTTTATATACACTACAAAACACTGGCCTCTTTTCTACTGAACATAAATTAACTTTGTTCCTTATAAGAAATGCACTCTTTTGTGTAATTACATAATTCTTTTATTGAAATAACCCCAAACTAAATAACACAGCTACTAAACCTCCCCAAATAGAAATTGCAATACTTCTACCAACTAGTTGTCAATTTGAAATTAGTGGGTGATATTTCCATTTGGGACTGCCTTAATAATTTGAAAGAATATTATAAATTGATCAGACTCTGTTTTATATATATATATATATGTATATATATACATATATATATATATATATAATCATTTTGAAAAACTGGTTAGCACATTCACAAATTGTAAGCTTGTTTCCATTGCATTTCTTATTTATAAAAGGAGTGACATGAAGCCCTCATGAAAATTGCCACAACCACAGGAGGCACCTCAGTGTCACTGGTTTCCAAGTGCTTGGATGGCAGCATCATCTGTGATCCCTAGGAAGTCCAGGGCCTCTGTCCTGTACCATCTACGTTTGTATTAATATAGATGGCTGCCACATCATGTCCTCTGCAAGTTGGTATGGGAATAAACAAACTAGCATTAGTGAAAGCCTTTAACAGGCTAAAACAGGAACCATGTATGTGTCAGGTTGTAGTTAGGACTGTGTTGGAATTGGTATTACTGAACGAGTGATGTACATCACTGAAAACTAATGATCATTTGCACCACTAAAGAAGGAGGGGAAATGAATAAGCCGAATCATTTCTAAAACCTACTCTAGCCCTATTGTTCTGTCACAGTGTGAGAAACAGAGGGTATGGTAAAAGATGACAGAGATGAGTAACCAATGAAGAATGGGTTTTCTAGACACACACCCAAACCAGTCTACTTCTCTATTTCTTCTAAAACTAGGACAGGGTGAGAAATAGGAGCTAGAGGCAAGGTGATCTGATGTGTTCATATGATTATCAGCATAATTCTACAAGTACCAGCACCAACTGTGAACAACAGAGTTTGATTCTCAATGGCTGTCACCTGTTTCAATGCTGACACAGGACGAGGGGCTCCCCTTAGGGCAAGACATCATCTCCCAGGAATTCGCAAATGCCTGAGATGTACTCTCCAGAATTTTCTGACTTGACATGAAATCATCTTCTGCCTTATTGTTGTAGGAACCACAAAGACCTGCATGATGTCAATGACACAGAGCAAAGGTTAGTATTTCCACCTACTCAGCCTTTTGGCTACTTTATTGAAATTCAGCACTGTAAGAAATACTTGAAATATGTTTAGTTAATAGTGGCGCACATTTGGTAAAGTCCTACGTCACTTCAGACTTCATTCATTGGTCTTCCACAAAAATTCCAGAACACAGAAAACCATGTGCCATACATGGTACGTGGTTGCTGGTCATGGTAACTTTAGAGAGGTGAATTGCCCTAAGGCTAGGTGTCTTCCTTGTCAAAGCTGTCCAATCCACAAGTTGCTGTCTTTGTCTACATGAAAATACCTTACCTTTCAAAGTAAAAATGTAGCACAAAGCTTGTACCATGTATGCATTAACCCTTCTGTGGGACTTGCCATTTATTTGTTCCACCTTTATGACTATAAAGAGGAGCTCATTTTTATTTGATGTGAAACTTCAGAAAAATAAATGAGCATGTGGTGAGGCCTAAAGGCAAATAGTAATCACTTGCTCCTGAGTTTAAAGTTATATATACTGTATTTTCATTTATTCAGCTATATGCCAAGGTCTTAACATATACAGTACTAGTAAACGTACATATAAAACACATTTTCAAAAGTGTTAACTAAGTAACAGTCCTTAAATATTTTTACATTTCATTTCACATGGATGTGTGTATTGCCTGCACGCATGTAAGTGCACCACCCGCATGCCTGGTACCCGTGGAGGCAGAAGACAGAGCATCAAATCAGCTGGCAGTGGAGTTACTGATGGTTTTGAGATACCATGTGGGTGCTGAGAGTTGAACCCGGACCCTCTGCAAGAGCAACAAGTGCCCTAAACCACTGAGCCATTTCTCCAGCCCCTAAATAAAAGTCTTAATTCAAAAATTTTTAAATGCATCAATACCTTTTGGTATTGATTCTGGATGGACAAAGGTTGATTGTTACATTGTTCTCTTAAATGCAGGTTAAAAAAAACAGCCTGAGCACACAGCAGGTTAGCAGTCTTATGTCACGTGTGACCTCTCAGAATGTAAGAGGTATTTTTGTAATATTACACTGCCACATTAAATGAATGATGCCGGATGCTTGGAAATAACACTATTTGGCAGACTTACCAACAGTGTCTGTGAATGCGTCAGGAGGCATGGACACATACAACTGCATCACAGGACAGATTTGTATTTGCATTTTTAGGAGAGAGAGTACTTCTGCTTGCATGTATAAAGAAGATGCATTGAAGATCTGTACATCATCTGTTGAATAATAATTTACCATAAAAATTAGCATGTCAGTTTTAGAAATCGAGTAAACAAATGCGTCTTGCATGTGTTTCTAAATGCTGTTGTTCACCTTACCTGAATAGTAATAACCTTTAATTCTAACTCCATCCTTTGTGACTGTCCCATCACTATTGAAAACAAATCTGCTACCTGAAAGAGACTAATATTTAAAACACTTCGTTAGCTCAGCATGGCTTTAATGTGCTGCATGAAGCTGAATTTTTATGCCACTAAAACATGCTGAATTCTATAGCATAGATATATGAACATCTTTAAAGCCTTTTCTTACACTATGCTTCATGCTTTCCATATCAGCCCTGGAAAGCAACACTTGTCTCCAATTTACAGACAAGGAAACTGAAACCAAGATGATAACCGTTCGTAAGTATCAGCACCCAGGCAAATACATTATTCTTCAAAACTTCAGACTCCTTTTTTGCACACGTGTGTGTGTGGCAGGGGTGATAGGAGGGGGAAGGCCACAGACTTGTACCAGATGTCTTCCTAAGTTGCCACACACCTTGTTCTTTTGAGGTATAGATTCTTACTGAATCTGGAGCTTGTCAATTTGTCAAGACTGGCTAATCAGCAAGCCCCAGGGCCCTGCTCTGTCTTTGCTTCCCCTGTCCTGGAATTATAGGCAATGCAGCTAGGCTGAACATTCTTTTTTCTCAAATGGATTCTAGGGATGAAGGCCAGAAAAAGTATCAACCGAACCATCTCTCCAGTTCCCAAACTATGTTTTCTTCTTTTTTTTTTTTAATTTTTAATTTTAGTGTGTGTCGGGGACAGGGGAATTACATGTGTGTGGGAGAGTGTATTTGCCTATGCATTTTCCTGCATAAGTCAAAGCAAGGCATTAGGTATCTTGCTCTATCACTCCTTGACTTATCCCAATGAGATAGGGTCTTTTGCTTAACCTGGATCTCACTAGTTTTGGCTAGGCTAGATGGTCAGCAAGCCCCAGTGATCCTTCTTCCTCTGACCCAGAGGGCTGAGGTTACAGCCTAGCTATTCCAAGGTCCTCAACATTGGACCTCAGATGCCCATACATTTGGACCCAGTTCTCCTATTCACTGAGCCAACACCTCAGCCCTCTCAAGACTTTAGTTTGTGAAATCATCAATCTGATTTTCCTTGGGATAAATCTTCAGAAGGTAAAAATACTTACGGAGTTTTGAAGAAGCGTAACACTCTTTAAGCACGATCCAGTCTGACCATTGTCACATGGATGAAGTTCAATACTAACAGAAATATTTTCATTCTGTAAAACAATTATTTTTTTTGTTCAAGAATTTTCCCACACGCTATTTCTATGTGATTTATTCACAATGAACTTAAATCTGCACAATCTCTTCAGAATCTAGCAACTTCATCCAGCCCCCTGGCACACCCACAGAAGCAGACAAGCATCTTATAAATGGTCTGGGTGTCATGTGGAATATATGCTCCATACAGCTGATGGACATTTTACTACAAAATGTTTTATCTTCACTCTTGCATCCAATATAATTGTGGTGCTTTGTGGGGCTTATCAGGAATTAAAGGTAAAATGGCTTTTGAATCCCTGAGTAGTCTGTAGAACCTGTATAGATACAAATGAAAGAGATCTTTTAACTTGGGAAGCTGTAAATTTTGGTGTGAAATGTCATGAGATTCCCAGCTCTGACATGCAGGTCTCTGGAGCACTGCTCTGAAAACAGTAAGCATTCTGTATGCCTTAGTGGGTTTCTCTTCCTCTTTCCCCAACCCTAGCTCTCATAGAGTGAACAAAAAGGAGCATAAGAAGAAAGAAAAGAAACCATGTTTGATACACAGGAATCATCACTTTGGAACGCAGATCGTGAGTAGTAGGAACTACTACATTTGGTGGAGCTTTCCCATATCAACCCCCTCCTCTCTCGTTGCGGTACACAAATTCAGTTCATCTTCGTTTCTTACCAGAAGCATGAAACACAATTCCTTTTTCTCCTGTCCACTGAAAGCAGGGGCTACAAAACGGATCTGCCTGCTACTGGGCTTCAGATTACTGGAGATTTTAATGCTAAGAAGAGTCTGAATGTCAACACAGCAGTCATCCTATAATGGGGCCAGACTGTATAATAAAGGCTAAAAATATTATTCAGGGAATAATGAAGAAGATGCTTCTAGGACATACAGGACCAGATTATATAAAGTGCTGTTGACTATACGCAGACAGGCAGAAGAGTACAACAACTTTCCTATGTACTCGGAGGGTTGTTCACAAATTAAGATTTTACTTGTTGAATTTTATTTCAGCCAGAAATTTTCAGAGTGCACATGCTATAACGTTAATGTACAATGATATCAATGTCAATTTTGTGACAGAAAACAGACACTGAAATGTGTAATCACTAATCCAAAGGCTGTTTGCTTCTTACGTCTTTACATAGTAACTCAGTACAAAAGCTACTTCTTCCTGACCAGCCAGCTTTCCTAGTGTCAGAAGGAACTATGCAAGCTGCTGGAAGAGTAAAGTCATCAACAGCCTTGTACAGCAGTGAACCCTGTGAGGTACAATTAGCCAGGTAAGAAATACCTATTGCTGCAAGAGCGGCATGAATATTATGGAGGCAACTAACATCTTTCTAATTGATTTTAAGGCTTGGCTTGCTCCACAAGAGGGAACTCATGCCTGGAACTCTAACCCTGACCAAGAATCTGTGCTGGGGAGATGATACACCCTTGGGCAGAACCTACTACTCTTAGCATTCAACCGTATCAAATGTCTTTCTAAGTACCTATCCTTACACCCATAGATTAGACTAGTTTTCACCTCTCATCAAAGAAGCTTGTTTTTGCACGAGATAGTAGTAGAGATTCAAACTGGCCCAAGTATAAAAAAAATGACTCCTGAATTATTGTCCCTAAAGGAAACATTCATGTCACAACCCTTCCCCAAGAAGACTCAAGGAACATCATAAAAGTGGGGGAGGAAAAAAAATTGTAAAATCCGGACGTTGTGAAGGACTGATACAAACTAATGTCTTCTGGACGTAACAGAGTCATTTCACTGATGAACACAGAGCAACTGTGGCTGTCTACACAAGACCCATGCAACATCAAGCTGTCAACATTCCAGTAGAGATAGGGGAGGAGCTCACAAGGTCCCACTCCTGGTTGAGGAGCTATTGAAAGTTGATGGTTGCTGAGAGAGAAGGAGTCAGTTTTCTTTATGGATGTAGTCCTTAGTAGGTTGCCCATGTTCCAGTGGATAACCCAATACCCATGTGTGTAATGGAAGCAATAATTGGAGTCAATCGGTTACAAAGAAGAAGAGGAGAAGGAGGAGAAGGAAATGAAGTTGATTTGCAGGTACATATCTGGGAGGGCAAAGTGGGAAATAGATATGCTCTAAATACATTGTATCCATGTATGAAATTACCAAAAATAAATAACATAAAATGAATTGTGCTTTAAATTAGTTGAGAATTTGCTCGGTTTTCACAGATGTTGTTGGCAAGTACTCACATGAACGGCCAAGAAATGACAGTCTCCAGGGTGGCTAAATACATTGTTATCAAAAGTGGTAAATAAGCTCCCTTCCACTTTACATATCCCGGTACATAAAGCTTCGGTACAAGACCACTTCGCTTCTTGGCATGT
Source organism: Peromyscus melanophrys (assembly GCA_902168415.1). NCBI lineage: Eukaryota > Metazoa > Chordata > Mammalia > Rodentia > Cricetidae > Peromyscus > Peromyscus melanophrys. The sequence goes on along the minus strand of CABHPR010129438.1, from coordinate 16,313 downwards.
GCTGTGGAATGTAAAGGTGAGTCAAAGGTAAATCTTCTGCAAGCTGAGCAAACACCACGACGTTAGAACATCCCATCCAAAGCTGATATGTGAGCAAGCCCCATCAGCTCATTTCCCACCTAGCAATAGCCCTGATAAGGTGGATCATGGATTTAATATCATGATTTTTTAAACTACTTCAGTTCCTTTGAGGAAAAATAATCATAACTTCATGAATTAACCATATATAAATCTTATACACTGGATTTCAGAGATTTGTCTATGTGCTATATTATCAGCGAGAAGGCAACTGGTACAAACTACAGTGTAAACTTGTACTTTGTAATGTCGTATAGAGGCGCAGAGATATTAAGAGATGTACAGAGGCCTTAAGAAGACATTACTTCTCAAAATATCAAAAATAGAACTACAGCTATTGCACTCCTGGGCATAGACCCAGAGACCGCCACTCCCTATGATAGAGATATTTGCTCCCCATTTCATTGTTTTACTCACTATAGCACAAAAGTGGAGCCAACCTAGTTGTCCATCAACAGATGAATAGATAATAACAATCTAGTACATATATGGAAAACTATTCATCTCTAAAGAGAAGTATACTCACAACATTTGCGAGAAAATGGAGGGACTTAGGATGTATAATAATATTAAGTGAGGTTACCACAGAAAGAAAGAAAGCGACCCACATGTTCACCCCCATATTCAGATCTTAGCCTATAGTGGATAGATGTGTAGCTGTAAACCAATGTAATGTGGTTAAAGTGTAACATGAAGGAGAAGAGGAAAGGCGATAAAAACCAAAATGCTTACTAACGAGTTCATGTGTACTGTACTTTGTGCAAGTCCTTTGTATGACCTCTCAAGGTCTAACACACTCTCCATACAAAGTGATCCTTCAGTGAGCAGTGTCCATAGTGACTCTGGGAGAGGCTGTGCACTTACTGGAGACCTTCACTTTAAATTATGGTTTTAGGTGTTTAAATATTCCTGTAGTTCTTCATAAGCACTACTAAACTTAGTGTATTTATGCTTTAAACACAAGTTCAGCTATCCAAATAGTAGGGTGTGAAGATTAGTAGAAGTGTGTTCAAAATCATCATAATTTTAAATTTCTGAGAATTCCTGGGAAATTGATTTATTGCCCCAAATCTGTAAGAGTAGCATGCCAGGAATTTAAAAACACTGACAATTGCTTTTTGTTTGTTTGTTTGCTTGCTTGCTTGTTTCTTTCTTTCCCATGGCATGTTATAATTCTAAGAGGCATCATTTTTGCTGAATAAAATTTAAATAACTTTAAGCATGAATAAAAACCTTGATATTATCTTCATGTTCGTAAAATGTAATCAAAAAGCACACACATACCATTGAGAACCACAGGGGCCTTCTCGGACTTCTCCTGGTTTGTACACTTTTCCATTAGATTCACAGGGGCATTTTTCCTTCAATACACACTTTCCTTTCTCACCAATATCATCCAATAGATAACCTAGCATACACACATATAGATATAGTCTTAAAATTATATGAACGTCAATGAATTCTTTAACAACTGTAGACATTCCTTAACTCTTTCTGATGCAAGTGCAGGTGTGTCCTGAAATGCTGCTTTCTTGTGAAAGTGATCGTTTTTTCATGTTGACTGACAGGAATATAATGAAAACCTTCTGAGCCTAAGTTACTGCCCCATAGAGACAGGACCTATTAAGCCCAATGTAGTCTGGTGGAATTCGGGAACTCAGTACTCAGAGATCAAAACACACATGAGCTTTGAAAGTATCTGACATTCTTGAGTGGGTTGTCAGAGGACGGATAGGAATAATTCACCTGCTGCAATAGCATTTTGGAACTACAGCTTGCTATACTCTGTCTAGTTTTGCTGTGTCGACATGAATATGCTCACGGGTAAATTACCTTCTGGGCAAGTGCAGCCACTCACGCATTCAGTGTCTTGAAAAGGAGCCACATTAGAGCAAGTTGGAGGATTTGAAGGTCCGCATTCTTTGTAAATGTGCTTTCCTGGACATTGTTGCTTTTCTGAAGATGTAAACAAATATGTATACTCAGAAATGAAAGGAAAATAAACAGAGTTCCCTAATGATCCTTTCCAATGGGATTCATTGAGTCTGCTTTTCAAGACACAAATCAATCTTTCTGGACACTCCATAGAACTAAATGATGCCAACTTCTCAAGCATTGTTTCACTGAATAGTTTTTAATTTAGAGGGAATGTAAATGGCACCATTTAATTTCATCACATGTTGAATTTGATATTCAGTTCTATAAAGATTAGCCCAAGCATCAAAGTATAAATTATACTTATACTTTGTATAAAGCTGATATTTACATTTTACTAATCTTTTAAAATAATTTAACAAGAGTAGACTACTAAAAAATAATCAGCTGCATTTTATAGAATTTATATTTCTCCCCTTATGTTTTGCTGATGAGCATACTAATTAAGACCTTAAGACAAAATTCTGCAACAAGGCAAGTCATATCACTAAATGAGCCTCAATCTCCTCATAAACACATGTTAGAGACAAGACTTTCTTAGCTCTCACTCCCTTTCTGGGCCTTAGAATCATTCAAGAAAACTGTTTTTAGAAATACTTTCAGATAAAAAGTGAGTTCTTTAAGAAGGCATTTTTTTTGTAACCTATTATTGCTAAGAAAAAAAAAGGACCTACCACAAACTACAGCAGAATCATCTCGCCAGTGTTCAAAGACACCAGGACCATCGTAGGCACACAGTCGGGCTAGTTCTGAAAAGGTGTTACATGTAGTGCCCTTGCCTCCTCCGGTTCGACAATACTCATCAACGCACACCTTTTTGTACTCACTGGATGAAGGGGAAACCTTCCCACATTTCTCAAAGTAAGTTCCAATAATTTTGTCACAATACTGCAAAGCAAAGCACGTTTTTTAAAACATAAGGAAGAAAAAGGGCAATAGGGTAGATTTCTAAGAAAAGATAGATACAGAAATTTTGTTTGTCGTAATATAACATTCTGTAACTCTTGTGGAGTAGGGCCGATGAATTCTAATTGAAACTTTAAACTTAGGTTGTATCATTAATAAAGACAATCCCAGGAAAAAAGGTCTATCTCTGACATTTCAGATGGCTATGATGGCTTCAGATTTATTTGTTTGATTTATCACCTAGATTTATCCATCTGTTTCCCAAACTGCAGTAAGTCTTAGATCTGGAGAAAACAGGTAGGTAGGACGAAACTTATCAATGCTAGGGAATGCATGGCAACTGGTGGAAAAGCACAATTCCCAAAAGAGATCCTGGCCCTGAACTATCGATCTGCTTAGATTTGATGAGCAGGCAGGCGGATAGGTAACCATAAACTACAGTGTCCTTTTTTAGCGGAAATGATATTCATTTGCTTTTATACTACAAATAATTTATTTGTCCTCTGTCAGTAAACAAAAGAAAGACATATTATGCTGTACCTCAAAACATTTGAATTTCAACATATTTCAACGACCACATGGTATTTTCTGTTATCAAAAAATTTTCAGAAAAACATAAAAGCTCCTGTTTAACAACTGTGGTTTGTACTAATTTCAGCTGGGGAAGACTAATAAAATCCCCCCCACACACACACACACATACACACGCACACCAAATCAGCGAAAAATAAGGAAAAGAGAATCATTGATACTATTTTTCACAAATTGCTTTTGAGAATTTTCTCCTATATCTCCATGGCTGTTTTAAAATTTGTAGACAAGAATTGTTATTCTGCTGAGACCATCTCAGTATCCGATGGCCATGTCCTTGTGGGGGCCATACTGATCTGGGTAGCCTGTGCTACCATCTGGGGCCATGGAGACATCTGGCCTGGGCCACTGCCTAGGGCCATGTCTGGATCTGTGGTCCTGCTGCAGCTGGGGTTTGTGATGATGTCCATGGCCAGTGTTAGCACAGGGGGTCATAAGTACCACATATGTGGAAATCCGTGAGCTGCTTTGAGTCAACCCCACCCTTCACTAGCCCTAGGATAGATGACCCTGGCCCTTGCTGGGTGGACACTGGAACAAGAGAGCTGCCCCTGCCTTTCAGGGGAGAGCTGCACCCAACTCCCCAAACACATACTCAGGAAAGATAGACCTACCCCTTACCACTGGCATGCAACTCACCAGGGCAGTATACTAGAGCTGAACCTATTCCTGGGGTCTCTTGTGAGATGACTCTGAGGGTATGAGAGTAGGAGAGCGGACCCTGCCACCCCCTCTATCTGCCATGTGGTGGTATGAATGAGAAAAAGATGTATCCGCCCTCCCCCAACCCTGCACTTACCCAGTACCACCTGCAGCAGGTAAGAAAACTGGCCTCACAGCTCCCAAGTGGGATCTGCACCCCTTCTGGGCAGTACACTAGAGCTGACCCTGTTGTCAGGATGTATGTGAGCTGGCTCTGGGGGCATGAGGGCAGCAGAGCTGACCCCCTCCCCTTATCTGCCATGTGGCAGCATGGATAAAGGAAAGATGTTCTTCCCCACTTTGCACCATGCTACTTGCAGCAGGAGAGAGAAATGGCCCCAGGATCACAAAAGTGAGAGGGCTGTCCCAGCCCCTTACCAGCTGCAGCACACTAGAGCTGGCCCTGTTGTCCAGGGAGCAGGTGAGCCAGCCCTGAGGGCATGAGAGCAGGAGAGCTGACTCCACCCCCTCCTCATATAATCCCTGCAGCAGTTGGGAGAGAGGGCTCTGTGTCTGCCTGGGCAAAAGAGAACTGGCCTAGGTGGTGTGAGTGTGAACAGGCTGGATCTGAGAACAGGAGAACCCGCCCAGCCCTTTGCTGTAGGATGCTTTGGGTGCACCAGCCAAGTGCTGGAGAGTTCACCCAGGTAGTAATGATGAGGAAATTCTGGCAGGCTGACCAACCCAGCTACCACTCAGGCCCAGAACCAGGGCTATGAGTTATCCCACCCCAACATCCACCACATCTATGAACTGTTGGAGCTTGTGAAGGGGAAGAACCTACAGCTTCAAAACAACAGGGTCTCCATGACACAGGACAGAATTCCAACATGAAAGTAGGAGTCTCCAGAGGATGGGGGTACCTAAATACAAACTATGGGCTCTTTTGCTATGGCATTAACATAGTACTTAGATCAGCAGGGCAGAAAAGTGGTCCCATGGTTAAATCATGTGGCCAACTGATTGCTGACAAACCACCAAGACAACGTAATGCTTGGAAAACAATGCTTTGCCACACACAAAAGAAAGTAGTAGAGTCCTGATCTCACACCAGAAATAGAAATCAAGTTAAAATGTATGAAAAAGATAACACTTGAAAATATAAAAACCTAAGATCAAAGAAAGAAAACACTCTTAGCCACTAGTTTGGCGTGACCTTTAGATGTCATGCTAAAAGTTCAGGTCACCAAGGCAAAAACTAATAAATGCACTGCCTTTATTTCTTATGCACAACAAAGGAAACAATGTATATTTTGAAATACAATTTTCAATGGGAACATAGAGATAAGAAAAATGTTTGCAAATCATGATCTAATAAAGGGCTGATTACAAAGTTGATTAAGAGCTCATATAACTCAATAATGCAGAAACAACCCAACTAGACCTATGACAATAGCTTGAATCGACATTTCCCAAAAATAAATAAGAGTGCCAATAGCGGCCTGAGAAAGTGTTCAATGTCATTAATCATTAGGTAAATATAGACCAAACCCACTGGAATGGCTATCAACACAAAGTCAGAAAATAATAAAGGTGAGCACATAGATGAAGAAGGAACTCTTTTATAGCCATTGCAAAAGAACAGCATAGAAGTTTTGGGTACATAAAGACAGGGCTCTGACCCAGTGAAATCCGCCCTCAAAAAGATATTCCTGTTTCACATTCATACAGCACCATTCTCAACAGCCAAGAAATGAAAACAACCTAAACATCTATAGCAGGAGAAACAGACGAAAAATCTGTGGTTATACCGTAAGACATTATTCATCTCTAAAACAAAGAACAAAATATTGCAGGCTGTTACAAAATATATGAGCCTGGTGAATGTTATGCTTTATGAAATAATTTTCTAAATTATATAATCTCATTTATATAAAGAACCTTTAAAGACAGCCAAATATATCAAGAAAAGGAAACAGTAGGTATTGGTTGGGAAGAAGAAATAGGGAGACACATGCCAGAAGTTATAACATAGACGTACATAAGATGGGCAAATCCTGAGCTCATGTGTCCATTGTGAGGACTACAGTAAAGCAAATGCACCATGCAAGATACTCATGCTAAATGAGTAGATTTCAGCTCTTCTTGGCACAACTACAAAAAAAAAATGAATAACTATATGACACAATGGATATATTCATTTTCTTCATTACAGTATTCTTTTTATTCTTTTTATATACCCCGTGTGGTGGTTTGAAAGAAAACGGTGGGAGTGGAACTATCAGGAGGTGTGGCTTTGTTGCAGTAGGTGTGGTCTTGTTGGAGGAGATGTGTCACTGTGGGGGAGGCTTTGTTGCAGTAGGGTGTGGTCTTGTTGGAGGAGATGTGTCACTGTGGGGGAGGCTTTGAGGGGTCATATGTGCTCAAGCCATGTCCAGTGAGACAGTGCACTTCCCTGTTGCCTTCTGATCAAGAGGCAGCCAGCACCAGGTCTGCCTGCATGCTGCCATGCTCCCAGTCATGATGATAATGGACTGAACCCCCAAAAGGTAAGCCGCCACCTCAGTTAAAGGTTTTCCTTTATAAGGGTTGTTGTGGTCATGGTGTCTCTTCACAGCAATAGGAGACTAACTAAGACACCCCATAATATCATACTATATATTTTTAAATATACAATAAATTTTATTTTAATAAATCAGGAGGATTAGTGCTAAAATTGCTGGAAGGTGAAATCAGATTTCCTACCTGTACTCCATCCTCGCAAACTTCGTTGTTCTTACTCAAAGCGCTGGGACAGTCATTGGAAATTTTACTATTGGCAATGTGCTCATTAATATCTTGACCTGCAAATCAAAGGATGATTTCAAGATATTCATTTGTACTTTATTTGTAAGCTACATATAGTCTTGGCAAGATAAATTACAGTTGGATTCTGTTTCTCCTCCTTTTGACAAATGCAAATTATTAGTAAATTTATCTAAATGTGAAACATTTAAATTTTCTTTTAGAAAGTAATTTTCTTATTAATAATCTGTCCAGTCTCACCTGGAGTGCTGTTGAAGTTGCCACAAAGACCACAGGTTGTATACTGGCTATAAAGAGTGAGCTGTAAAAACAAATAACATTGGTATTTTCAGAAAACATTGAAAATATCTCAAGACAATTTTTAACCAAACCAAAAGACAGGGTCTCTTCCTATGCAGTCCTGGGTGCATTGATCAGTTCGGGGAATGGTGTCTTTTTTAAAGAATCTGTGGAACAAATCTGACTCCAACGCTTATTGTGTCCTTGGGCATATTATTTTATTTTGTTTTGGAGACAGAATTTCTCTACATAACAGTCCTGGCTGGCCTGGAACTCACTCTGTAGATCAGGCTGGCCTCAAAAATCACAGAGATCCACCTGCCTCTGCCTCCTGAGTGCTGGGTTAAAGGCGTGCGCCACACAAAGAGGCAGACTTTTCTCTCTATTTACTGAAAATAGATCTTTTTTCTCACATAATATATTCTGATTACAGTTTCTCCTCCCTCAATTCTTCCCATTTCCTCCCTACTTCCCCTTCCATCTGGAGTCACACTGTTTCTGTCTCTCATTAGAAAACAGACTTCAAAGGGATAATAGTATAATAATACAATATAATATAATGTTAAAACAAAAACTAACGCATCAGAACAGGACAAAACAAACAATCAGAAGGGAAAGAGCCCAAGGAAAGGCACAAGGAACAGCTATGGATGCAGAGACCCACTCATTTGCACACTCAGGAGTCCCATGGAAACCACTTCTGCCTTCCTTTACTGCATAGTCCGTCCCATCATCAGCCATCTAAGGCGGCTGCATATGGAGGAACTGTGACTGTCGGGCAAGATAAGGCTCATCACAGCGAGCAGATAAAGATTTATCAACAAATCATACTTTATTCTTTCCTTATGTGTTTATTTTTATGACTAAAACCAAAGACCAAAAACCAGAAAGTTCAAAAAGAATCACTGGTCACTTACTGAGAGTTTGTTCTTGCTCCACCTGACAGACAGGGTTTTTCTACGGCTTTCCAGAACAGAATGATCGCCTTGTTTTTTAATGTGAATCATCTTATTGCTGTATGGCACCTGTACCCTGAAAAGTATTTAAAAGAAAAGTGTGTGCAAGTGGTGAGAATAGTTCTATTGTAACGAGGGCTGTTTAGGAATAAGTACTATTGCCTTGGTATTTTGGAAAGATGAACAGGGAGAATGTTGATTGGGTGTCAGAAAAAAAAAACAATCAAATAGTTTGAAATATTCATGAGTAGAATATCAATTGCCTCTCAATTTCTGATCCCAGAAAGCTGCCAAAGAGTTGGCCTTTCTGAAACATGAGTTGTTAGTTCTGAAAAATAATGGTCTAGGAGCTGTGATCTCCTCAATTTCTACTTTGTGCAGCTTCAACTTTGTATTTAGCATTGAGCACGTCAATGAAAACGGCAATGTTCTGGTATCTATTTTGTGGAATCTACATTTTACACTAAATCTAGGCACCGTATCATTGTGCAACAGAGACACCGGTTGTGTTCTAACTTGCCATAGACAAGCATTGAAAGAGGGGCCTGTCATCCATTCCTTACTTAACTTGGCTTTTGTGTCTGGTTGGTTTGGGTTCATACTCCAAACTATTCTGTAACGCTTAGTCAGTACCTTCTGTTATTTACCTTTTGTCATTAACAAAAATAGTATTATTCAAGACGGAGATGCCAACATCATCAATCACAGCTTTTATTTCTTCAATCTCACTGTTCATGTTCCTTTTGATCTCAATATTGAAGTCTCCTCCGGATTCAGCACAGTCACGGCAAAACGTGTACATGCAGCAAGACTCAAAGGAAAAGATGCGGCCGTTGAAAGCCTTGTATGCGCCATTGCCCCAAGTGGCCGTTTCACCTACACAGCAATCAGAGAAGAAATTCACAGTTGTTGAGACCAATGAACATACTTCTAGCTGCTTCTTATATTTATGTACCAAAAAAAAAAAAATCTTGATAAGGTTCAGTTTGCCCAGTCGCTAAGTGCTTTAGTTTTTTGACTTTTCTCACCTACTGTAAAACTGAAAGGAAAACGGAAATAGGTCTCATGAGATGCCCAAAATGATCAGTCTGGCTAAAATACAACTCTAATCAAAACATCTATTTTTCCTTGGGGGGGAAAAAGGATATTGTGTCTAATATGAGGGAGGAAGGGAAGGAAGCTGATGTTTTCTCATTGACTTTGCTTTTAGTAGGAGATTTTATCCTGTGTGAATGTGGCACCATTTATATCATATGAGTGGAAAAATTAGATTACAATTTTTAAGTAGAAATGCATATATGTATGTGTACATAGAATATTTCATATGCTGTATTCCATGCAAATAGTGTGCATGGCATATCATTCAAACATGGAGTGGTCAAATAAATGGGTGAAGGAAGGGTAATTGTTTTCAATTGGTTTCAGATTTTTGTTACTTTGTGACCACTTTCAGGTACTGGGTTAGACTAAACATGAACCGACACTGAGTTATAGTCACTTACCAGCATCTTCATTGGCTTCTGAGTATGTGGGAGTTGCTTCTGGAATATGGGATCCTTTTTCTATTCAACACAAAGTATAGATAATATTTAAGTTGAAACATACATTGACTTAAGACGTATTTAAAAGGATATGAGACTTCTAATTGGGAAGTTAAATGTTGTTGCCAAGGTGCGGTTCCTTATCCTGAATATGTAAAATTGCTCTTGAGAGCTAAGATTTGCCAAATTCATATGGATAATTATCTCTGAAATTCACTTTTCTTTCTGGGCCCAGTCAGTCATTTGTGTGTTCTGAAATCCTTAGGGACAATTCATTTGGGATCATGCCCAGTCACTAACATCCTATATCTATTTCACAGCCGTCTGCTCTGCTTGAAAAATAAGCTACTCTTTTACATTATAAGCCAATCTTTATCAGAAGCCACAAAACAAGCAAGCCCAAGGTGCGGCTTACTCCACCACTATTATTTAATACTAATAATGAAATCATGTATGCATGTGGAAAATGTAATTTCCCTAGATGAAAGGGACTGACAAGTACCTTGAAATTTCAAATCTGCATGTATATTTCTAATCACCCTTTGATCTAGATAAGTAATTTGATATGAAATCTCAGGGCCAGGCTTAAATGTCAGGGTAACAGAAGTAGGTATTTCATGAAAATTTTTAAACATTTTTTACAATGCTTTTATTGTCTGCTTATGAATTGTCTAACCGCTCTCTTTACCATAGAGTAGCTTTACTCAGATTGTGAGGACATAGATTATACTCCTAATTTGTGTAGAGCAGTTTATAACTATGTCTAAAGTGATAAAGGAGAAGTGATGTTGTGCTTTATTAAAATTTCCCTAAAACAGCCGGGCGGTGGTGGCGCACGCCTTTAATCCCAGCACTCGGGAGGCAGAGCCAGGTGGATCTCTGTGAGTCCAAGGCCAGCCTGGGCTACCAAGTGAGTTCCAGGAAAGGCGCAAAGCTACACAGAGAAACCCTGTCTCGAAAAACCAAAAAAAAAAAAAAAAAAAAAAAAAATTTCCCTAAAACATATTTTTCTCATAATCATAAAATTTCTTTAAACACCTCATTGGTGTCCTAAATCTTTTCCTCAGGAAACACTAAGAGGCTCAATATTGTAAACACAGTAGCACAGTGATATCAGGTCCCTGTAAATTAGTAACCAACAGAACCCTTCAAACTTACATTTGCCTGTGCCTGTGTCTATTTTTTTTTAAACACCCAAAGCCACAAATCAAATTACCTGGAGTACTGGGTGGTCCAGATGTAGTGTACTCAGATGAGCTTGTGGTACCTGTTTTAATAGAGAATTATGCATAGTAAAATACAGTTTTAAAAATCTGATGGATAAACCATGGATACAAGCTCAGCAATCCTCATGCTCGAATACTTGAGCCTCGAGAAGCTATATCCAAAAAAAAGGCATGTTATCAACTCAACTTCTACTGAAACAAAATAATAATAATAATAATAATAATAATAATAATGATAATAATAATAATTACTTATCAGATAAAAAGTTAATTTATTCCAGACACATCATCTTAGAATTTGATAAGGGGAAGAGCAAAGAGTTGTGCACACACTAATGAAAGTATCTTATTTCAGTTTCAGTGAAACTAACCGGCTTTACATTTGGGATATGTAGGTGTCTTGAACAAAGGATTCTTGCCCATAGGAACTGCGAGTGTGCAAAACACTAACTAGATGAATGATGCCTTTACTATGGATATCAAGAAACCCAGGACGAGGGCCAAACGAAGTGGACACATGCCCTCATCCCTAACCTGGAAGTTATTTCCAGTTGGTAATAAGTTGTAAATGAAAATTTAGTTTTCTTCAAGGGAGTCTCACTGGAGAAACAAACCACTCTTAAGGGTAGGCTCCATGCCCACCAGCAGACGGACAGCAAATAAACTCAAGGTATCTGGGAGATTCTGCGTCTCACACTGTTAAGTCAGGGTATTCTTTGCTTATGGATTACAGCTTCCAGTTTTGTGTTTTTGTGGGATGTCTGTGTGTGCACACGTGTATGTGTCTGCATCTCCATGCATTTCATGTCCTTCTCTTTGGATCTTTTACTCCTTTAGTTGTTTTGCCCTATTATGATGTGTTTGCTTTTGTTTTATCTTATTTTCTCTTCATATTATTCCTTAAACACCTGTTTACTTGCTAATGAGAGACTTAGAAAGGGTGTGGATCTGGTTGAGAAGGAAGATGGGGAGGAAAAGCAAGGAGTAGGGGGAGGGGAAACTGTAATCAGATTATATTGTATAAAAAAATCTATTTGTAATAAAAGAAAAAACACTAAACTTTGGGGGAAAAAAAACAACAAAATAAATCCAGAACCTTCCATTGCCACTAGATTTACTTCCATTGGTGCACTATTCCCCCCCCCCAAAAAAAAACAACCCATTGTGCCATTTACTAAAAATCTCCTCGGGGAAAATCAAAGCAGCCATGCTTCAACATAAAAATGGCCGAAAAGTCTCTAATGGGGAACTTTCTCACAGTAGAAACATAAGAAGTAGTTAATTCCGTTCATACTACCTAGCCAAACCTAGCCTTGTGTGTGCACTGTGCTTTTCATAAGTGTGCTCTCCATCCCTCTCCTGTTTATCTCCTCCCTCCCCCCACTCCTGCTCAAATCTTCCTTCCCTTCTCCCACCGCTGCTTATTTCTCCCTTTCCTTCCCAGCATCCCTGCTCATATCTCCCTTTCTTTCCCTGCACCCCTTCATATCTCCCTTTCTTTCCCTGCACCCCTGCTCATCCCCCCTTCCCTCTTTCCATTCATGCTCACCCCCCCTCGCTTCCCTCCCTCCACCCATGCTCATCTCTCCACCTTCCATCATTCTACCCATGCCGCAATCTATGTTAAAACACTTCCAATAAACTCTAAAACTATTTCATATTAATTCATCTGAAAATTTGGCGTTTTAGTAAAGAATCTCTGCATCTCCACTGAGGACCCAAAAACAACTCCCAGGATGCTACAGGTGGCAGCAAAGGTCAGCAAAAGGCTCCCATCACCATTGACACCCCACCACACACACCCTTGTTGAAACATACAGGGCATACTCAGAGGTGCTGGTGGTGAGATTTCTCAATAGTTACTAAGTTCCTTCATGTTATTATTTTTATTTACATCTTTTTTCCTTCCTTCCTTCTTTATTCCTCTCTCTCTCTCTCTCTCTCTCTCTCTCTCTCTCTCTCTCTCTCTCTCTCTCTCTCTCTCTCTCTCTCTCTTCCTTAACTTTTCTTCGGTTTACTGGCCAGTGACCCACTTCCTATTTGGTGAATACCACCAGTACCAGAGAAAGGAATTGCCTACATAGTTTTCTACCTCACTCTTGTGTCAGATAGAAAAATTCACAAGTCAGCAGGAGGACATCATTCTAAGTATTCATCTAAGCATGTCCTATACCTCTCTCGTTCCCACACCAGAGCTGCTCCAAAACTGGCTGTGGTGAACCAACTCTGGGATGGCACTTAGAGGAGTGAGCCTCATTAAGCAGTACACCCTGGACCCAGAGCACATTAGGGATAGCTGTTCCTTTGCATGGCTTGCTTCAATCCCATCCCCAAACTTCCTTAGCGGCACTCCCTTCCTTTCCGCTGTGGCTGCTTTCTTTAAAGCTATCAGCCTCACAGATAGGGAACTGGGCCAGTCTTTTCTCTGACTCTGCTTTAGCAGATTGCTTTCACAGCCTCAAAGTCTCTGGTTTTGAGACATTGATTCCCACCTTTATTTCTGAATACTGGGACTAAGTGATCTTTTGAAATGGAGCCTCCAAGATTTCCCATGGCCAAAATAGACAAATTTAGACCCTATAGGTGTATAAGACATTAAAACCTTAACTCTTATTCTAGTGATGCCTATATTTTTTTCTGCAAAGTGATGGAATATGATTCAATCGTGTGCTCAGAAAACCTGACCAAGGGCCTCTGGAGGCAGCATAGGACAGGGAAGGGATGTCTATTTCAGGCAGAAAGCTCGTAAATATGTTTCCACATTGAAAACCATTCCTGGCCAGCAATATCTAGTCCTGAGATTTTCTTCCTCCTTTCCTGTTTCTTTTGGATATGCACATGATCACAGGGGATACAGTTTCATGTCATTATAAACGAGAAGGTCGAGAAATCTGACTGAAAAACTGGCGTTAAAAGAGAAATTTCTGGGGCTTAACAGCAAAGAACACTTGCTGCTCTTCTAGAGGGTCTGAGTTGGGTTCCCAGCATCCACATCAGGCAGCGCCTGTAATTCCAGTTCCAAGGGACGCAATACCCTTTTCTGACCTTGGCAGACATCATTACTCATGCAGCCTTCACACACACACACACACACACACACACACACACACACACACACACGTAAATCTTTAAACAAAATTTCCAGTTGTTAGGGTGTCTCCTTGATGGTTAGTTCTTCACAGAGGAAAAGATTTGTCTTAAGTCTTCATCATTTGACTGATTATCTGTTTTTGCTGTGGTTATAGCTTTGTCAATGATAAGTTAAGTGCAGTGGCTTTTATATAAAAATCTTCAACCTTGTTTTCACTAAGAATAACACCTTTGGAAGCACAGGTTTGGAATTAGAGATGATGGATAATGAAAGCTATAAGCCTTTTGATTTTAGTTTATTTTAATGATTAGTTGCATTATCTGAAGGTGTGCTTTTGCATGTACAGTATTTACAGGCCTCTTGATCAGCTTCAGACTTAACCCGAATTCTTTTTAAGCTGTGGAACTTGAAAACATCTAACAAATAAGTTCATTTAAACTTACTGGGCTGGGATGTGGCTTAGGTATAGAGCACTTGCCTAGTAGGCATGAGGCCCTGGGTTCAATTCCCAGTATTATTTCCCACCCTAAAAAAATAGGACAAAGTATTTTAACAAATGATAATCTTATTAATGACCAGCACGGTGGTACACATTAGTGATCCAAGCACTCAGGAAGCTGAAGAAAGATAAATATGAAGAGTTGAAGGCCAGACTGAGGCTATGTACCACCTCATGTATTCTGCCTCAAAAAATCAAAAATATAAACAAACTTATCAGTAAGAAATGATAAGGATGTCTCCATGGCTGTTAATATATGCTTTTCCTGTATTTATATCAGTTAGATGTTTAAGATGCAAAGTTAGTGCTTTCTCTGTTTAAATACAGTTTCTTGGGCTTCCATTAAAATATTATTATTATTTCAAAATATGGAAATTTTGTAAAGAATAGTAAGTCAGGCATGAAACAACAAGTCAGAGGAAGACAGGAGAACTTTCAGGTACAGAAATATATTTTCGAAAAGTGTTAAAGAGAAAGTGGGTGAACAAGGGATCTAAATCCATGTTAAAACAAGAGATGTAAAAGATTTTTGTCTTAAAAGTAACAGATTGATCCAAAATGGAAATGGGCAGGTAAGGAAAACCCAGAGTATGAGCCGCAAAGGTTTGTGAAGGATGAAACATACTTTTTAATTCATAAAAATGATGCAGTTAGCAGAGGTGTGTGGGGGAAAGATGCCCCCCCTTACCCCTCGCCCCTCACCACCTGCTGTAGAAGAGCCTACCTTCCCTTGTACTAGCTCCAGCACTAGGAAAGTTGGCCCTGCTCCTCACCTGGGCAGCACGGTAGAGCTGAGCCTGGTGGCAGAGGCGTGGGTGAGCTGGCCCTGAGAGTGTAAGGGTGGGATAGCTGGCCATACCTCCCTCGTCTACCATGTGGTGGTGAAGGTGAGGGAAAGATGTGCTCCCACCCTGCTGCTGGTACCTGTGGTGAGCAAGGGAGCTGACTTTCCCCCTTGTCAAATGCCACACTCAGCAAAGTAGGTCCTGCACCTTGCCTGGGCAACACAGCCAAGCTGACCCTGTTGACAAGGGTGCGGGTGAACTGGCCTCGAGAATGTGAGCATGGGAGACCTGGTCCTGTCCTTCACATGGTGGTGTGGGTGGGAGAGAGATGCCCCACCTCCTGTGACAGGTGGAAGAGCTGGCCCTGAGGTCATAAGAGTGGGACCCTCACCAGCTGCAGCACTCCAGAGAGGGGCCCCTGCACCTCACCTGGGCAACAGAGTGGAGCTGGTCCTGATGGTATAGTTGTGGGAGTGCAGATCCTGAGGGTGTGAAAACAGGAGAATTGGGCCCCTGCTCCCTGCTTCATCACTGCTAGGAGTAAACCAGTCAGGGCAATGCTGGAGAGCCCACCCAGGTGGTGAGGATGGGGAGACATGGTAAGCTGACCAACCCTGCAACTACCCGGGCCTAGAACCAGGGTTATGAGTTGGCCCACCCCAACATCCACCCCATCCATGATCTGCTGGAGCACTTGAAGGGATTGGTCGTGCAGACCCAAAGCTGCAGAATCTCCATGACACAGAGCAACAACAGGATATCCAAGAGCAGTCCCAGTAAGGGCCCAGCATCTATAGTGTAGCAGAAGCCAGAGGCCTCCAACCAGACCAATGACTCTTTGCAATGAACAGTTACAGTGAAGATTCAGGGGCAAAAGTGTTTTCTGAGTGATTCACTGTGTCACACTGCAGCTTCCATGATGAGCTTTTTCCTTTTCTTTTTTCTTTTTCTCTTAAATATTATTTTACTTTGGGGGGGG